>JAVCKZ010060119.1:0-15627 GCA_034780755.1 Lepetodrilus elevatus
CAACTGGGCAGAAATATGGACATGATAGACAACTGGGCAGAAATATGGACATGATAGACAACTGGGCAGAAATATGGACATGATAGACAACTGGGCAGAAATATGGACATGATAGACAACTGGGCAGAAATATGGACATGATAGACAACTGGGCAGAAATATGGTCATGGTAGACAACTGGGCAGGAGAAGTATGGATCTTATTATATGAATCTGGTGGATAATAATGTATGCTCTTTTTGCCAATATTCACCCATATTCACTTATATACCGTAGATCATATCTACTACATGTATATGCATATCATAGAATAAGTACCAATGTACAATCTGTTTGCTCTATATACTTGAAAATGTACGTATATTACTTCCAATATCAATTCCAAGACTTAATATTCTCATATTAAATATAACTATTTAACACATGTACGGTATCCTACAGAGTTCCAATCTTAACTGAATATAATTTTTCAAAACATAATCATAAATTAGTAACACTTTCAAGCGAGTTTTAAAATAGGTGCCAAGGTTCTAACAGTGGATATTGTTTGCATGAATAACACAGTGTTGTTGCCAAACAGAGGAGCGGATGCGGTGAAACCAGGCACTGACTATATCTGACCGCAGAGATGATATTTTAAGAACATGCTGTGTACCAATTGGAAAGTTGTAGTTGTGGAGGTAATTGCTGATCACTATCAGCAGAGGTCTCGATGTCTTGATGGTGCGCTATACATCAAGCCCGGATACAAGTTCAGAATGATATCTATGGTAGATATGGGCGAGACAGAAACAAGGTCTTTGAAATTTGATAAGGACATGTTCTCTGTGTTTCTTTAAATAATCTGATTAAAGTCGAAATAGAGTTTACCTACTTGAATGAAGTGTTCGTCGATGGTGTAACTTAGGCACCGTGACTGCTAGCAAGACACAAATGATCACGTTTTTTTCTTATCAACTGTGAAGAACAATATGTAGATACTTGTCAATGTTTAGAATCTTATCTGGAGAAGAAGATTCATTCACCATTTTTTTAGCTCAAATGATTTATTTTTATTTTTCAGCTGTCAAACTGTCTGTCTGGGATTCATTGTGTAACATCAGACAGTCTGTAGGTGTCAATGTCTGTCTTTTCCTGTTTAACATCAGACAGTCTAAAACTGTATCAATGGTTGTCTGGCATACATTGTGTAACAACTGACAGTGTATGCAATTATCAAAGGTTGTTTGGCATATACATGTATACAGTAAAAACGATTTGTAGCATAAATTTGTTTAAACTTGGCAATAGCCATCATCATTATGACCGACCTAGTATAGTTTCAGTATTGCATTTAAGTACCTCAAGTTCATGCTATTTTCATAAGTCTATTTCTCTTTTTATGGTAATCATATTACCATCTCAGTACATTTGAAAGGAGTACATACATATTCATGTATACATATATTGTGCCTATATATAGAGAGATACTCAGTGAAATTCTTGCTTTGACATACAATCTTGCGTTATTACAAAGTACAATTATGACCAAATAAAAATGTTATTCATGATGTAAGACATTTCAACACTTTCTTGAATTTTCTCTTACAACTGTAAAAACAATTGTTTCCAAATATGGCAAATGGCATATGAAAGTGTTAAGTGTCTGTAAATATCTCAGCATAGTCATAAACATGAGTTAGTGTGTCTGTTTCTGTGCTCAACCCCGGGAGAAACCTAAACCTCTGCCTCTCTTCAAGGCAAACGCTTCCATTACTGAAACTAATGTCAGAATGGAATGTTGTTGGCTGCAGGTTAGCCAAATATTATCATATTGCGTGTCTGTGCTCCAAAACTTGAAGAATCTTAGAATACTTTATCAATGAAAGTTTATTCGTATATACAATAGACCTTGCATATTGGAAGTGGCTATTTCTGTCTGTTATATGCGAGTCCGTTATACGTATATGCTGCAGTTAGCGTTAGACGAGAACTAGACTTCAGATTCAGTCCATTATAGGCAAGTGTCCGGTTTATCCGAGGCTGGTATATGCGAGGTCTACTGTACAAATATTTTACAATGATTCAATTACTATCCAACATGACAACAACTTAATTACAGTCTACCTTCAAAATATATTAAATATCTTAATGATGTTCAGCAGCACGATGAATTAATTATTGTCCAGAATGACATATTGAACATATTACAGACGTACATGTTTTCCTTTGAGTTGTCTTTCCAAAGTCTACGCACCTCGTGTTATTCAAATACAACATGGCAGTTACTACACCTCGGTACATCACAGAATCAACACCACTTGAAAATCAAGATTAGTTTTAAGACAACAAGACTTGGCTACTCTACATGACGGTAAATATGTTCCTTCTGCGATCCACTCTCGCAGTTTATCTCACCATCTCTGATTATCTCAGCTACAAGAAGCTTAGATAACCATGTAGAAAACAGGGAACAGTTTCTGGTTTCACCTCATGAACAGTTTCGGGAGAGTCTTTTACGTTTGATCTCCTGTCTGTGTTATTGTGTGAAGAACTGACTTTGTGAATTAGAGGAACAAAGACAAAAGTGTGAAGTGTGTCGAATGTCTGCGAAGAAGTCCTCTGTTCTATACTCTTCATACCTATAGGACAACAGGGTTGCATGTTTGAATTTGCCTTGAAAAGAAATATTAATAGAATATACACACACATGCATATTATAGCAACACTTTTGAAATTTGCAGCACGAGCACCTATAGGGGCGTATTCTCGAAACCTTCTTACGATCGTACGACAATCTTAACGATTCTTATAGCATTGCTTACGAACTGTTCTTAGGTTAAGAAGTTCGTAAGAACGTTACAAGAATACGCCCCCAGATGTATATAGGTAGTCAGCATAGTCTCAGAGGGTAAAAGTAAGTAATCTGTACATCAATGCTACTTATTGGTATTATAGTGTGTGAAAAGAGCTTAACCTTTTGATTGCCAAGAACTTTGCTGTTACTGTTGATGGTATTAACATTGAATAGCTGGATGAGAAGAGAGTATTCCTGCTTGATTCATCCCAGTCTTTGCTCTATAGTGCATCTATATTTCTAGCAAAAAAATAAAATATAAAAGTGTTCACAAAATATGAAAAAAATCTTCAGAGCTTCTTGAAAATGAATGCCAAATGCAATTTAAACTAGTTTTGAACAAGGGTCCCTTTATTAATGAAAATAGTTGTACAACTTATAGTAACACACCAAAATTCATCTTCAAAATATTCAATAGAAAAGGAAGATAATGCTGTTGTTATAGTACATACAATAATTATTGGGAAGGTTGTACAGTAATATATTATTATTAGTATTATTAGTGTCACTATTATTATTATTATTATATTATTATTATTATTATTATTATTATTATTATTATTATTATCAATAAATGAAAATGAACTAAAACTTAGTTTGATCTAACTCATTGTACTTTTATATCTGAATAGTGTATTAATAATATTATGAGATAATATATCTCAAAATCTTAACCAATTCTAAATAAAACTCTATAACCATGGGAAAAGATAATCTGTCCATAACTTTCCTATAATTTATCTGGACATTTATCACAGTAAAAAATAAAGATTTAGACATAAAAGACCCTTATTCTCGTATATCAACCTAGTTTGCGAGTGTTTGTGTGAGCTAAGAGTAATTCTGGTACAAGTGTTTAGACATGATGGTCTCTTAGGTAGCGGTTCTTCATACCACACTGGCAGCTACTTGCCGACTGACTCTGTAGGAATCTTAACCCTTCTACTACTGCGGAAACTTAACCCTCCTACTGCTGTCTCCGTAGACAGAAACAGATTTGTCAATATGGAAATATTTGACTTTTATTGTAAGAAAAATATAAACCAACGTTTCTGGACCAAGGAAGATATAGTGATCTTGGTGAGTAGTGGTGATAAGGAGGTACTTGATATGTTTAACGTTCTCCATGTTGGAGGCAACCACTGTTCCATGCATGTGTGTAGCTGTGGTTATGATTAATAAATGAAAGCAGGGAGAAAATACTCGGCATTCATGTTGTGTAAGTTCGTGTGAATATCCATTTTTCATACTTCAATCTGAAATGTCGAAAATGGGTGAAAGATTCCCACAGCGACATTAAACTTCATAATTACTCACTCACTTCAATCCATTGATTATTTTGTCCCTGCTGAATAAAATCAAAGCGTTCTATTTCTGCATGTGATCAGGCAACTTAAGTCGCCTTCAGCAGGGAGATGGTTAATAATTCATCATTGATATTCATTAACTACATAACAATTTACTCATATGAAATGAATTCAAGTGATAAAAAAACAGATACCATATTATATGGACAAGTGATCAAACACTAAGCCAATAAACATCATAGTATGAAGTTAGATACAAATTATTTACAGGCAGAATTAACCCTCTCCAAGCTGAAGGCAACTGGAGATGCCATAAAGGGCTGTACCTGTGCCTAATCCTGCAGCGAGAGGGTTAAGGGGTAAGACATTTTAACTAGGGCCAGAGAGAGGGTTTGGAACTTGGAATTACGGATGTTCTTCTCGTAGCGGCCGGCAGCTGAGTCTGAGAACGACGGTATACCTCCGGTAGATGCTTTCAGTCTGATTACATCAACAGACGAATTCCATCTCAGAACAATGCTGAAAACCAAGCATATCTCTAACAAACAGAATGATTGGGCTGTGTCTACTAGGACTTCTATGTATGCCTGAGAAGTGTTCAGTTGTTTTTCAGTACAAAAATGATGATTAAAGTACATTGTCTTACCTTTTTGAAGGATAAGCATTTTTTTATGTTTATGGATATACGTTGAAATATCCAAAAATAATAACTTTTCAAGTCAACAGAGCTACATCCTATCCTAATTATGTAGTCTATGGCTCAACACTTTTCTTTTAAAACAGGCCATCAAATTATTTAAAAAATCTAAATATTACGAAATAATGCAAAAACATCCTTTGTAATAACATTATTTACTGGTAAGTAATAGAGATTATACAATGAAAGCGAATGTTAATTTGATTTATCAAATGAAAGTTGTCGTAGCACCAACAATAATAGTTTCACGCGTAAATCAAATACAGCAACGTCTATTGGAACATTTTGTAGCAATAATACGTTTGCGTAACCAAAATACATTTACTTTGGCCCCAAAACACTGGGTGAAATTGTTCATTGCTATTGTTTAAGTCAACAAGTGCGTAAATCAGTTTATATATGTTAGTAGGAAAAAACAAGATACTGCAAAGGTTATTTCTCTTTGCAGTGATCTCTCATGCTGATATGAAAAACAGAATAGCTTGCTGGAAGTAGAAATGGTTGTCATCTTCAGAATTTACTGTTCAACATAATCTTTGATACCGAGAACATTTTTGCTCCGTAGGAGAACTACTTATATTATCATAAACATGCAGTGTTATACTGGAGAGATTTCTGATTAATCTTGTAAAGTTTGTGTTCATTGTTTGATGAATAAATTAAAGTTCATACATGTAGATTACGTACATGCATAATACACAAAACTATTTGGGATCTTTTAAGTTGACTAATATTCTTCAATAAAAGTGTGTTGAATTATGAATATCTAGTAGATGAATCAGCAAGAGCTTATATATAATTTAGTTTACAAATGTAATATAGTTTTCTTCTGCTTTTAATAGTATTCTATATTGTATTTGTTTTGGTAGCAGCACAACTGGTACATATAAATATGTACATTATATACAGTGCTCCCTCGATATAACGCCCTTCGATGCACTGCAGATTAGGATCCAATGTGGACCCCATTTTAAAAAAATAAATAAATAAATAAAAAGTTTTCTCCAGTTATATTCGTTGATATGCAGGTATTATAACGCGGGTGGCATGTCATGGACCCCAACTTCAGCGTTATATCGAGGGAGCACTGTACCATTATCTTAGGGGTCCAATCACTGAACGTATTACCAGTGTCCCTTCTTTCTCTGTTAAGTGTTCCAAGTTACTTCATCTGTATCCAAGGATGAACCTATGTCACAGCATAACCATAACACATGACCCTTGACCTCGAGGTAAACAGAAGAAACGTTGGCCACCTGTATGGTTCCCAAACCTGAGAGAAAAAATTACCTCCACGAAAAATCGCTAACAAGTTCCACTTTGCATAACTCTCCAATTAAGAGTACGTTTGATGATGAAAACATTTGTGAGCTCGTCAGTTTAGGGGTGGGGGTGTGCTTTCATGTGTGTCTGCATGTGTGTGTTGGTAGCTGGGTGTGTGCCTTCCAGATGAGCTGCTGAGAACCTCTGCACGCCACTGCACCGCTGTACATGCCGACCCATCCTACGAAGAAATCGTGGCGTAAAAACTACTTCCTGTCCAAACGTGTCTCGGTTGACTCGTGCATGAAATTCAGATGTATGAATCAATCATTTCTAATCTACGAACATTTCTTCTCAACGCAGAACAATTTTAATTTAAATTATTAGAAAATTGTCTTATATTGAGTTAGATGGTCAAACAGGACTTTGAACCTAGTTGTCTTCGCTCAACAAGTCCAAAACTTGCTGTTTGATTTCAGGTAATGAGAAAACAGTTAGGAAACTTTAAAGGAATGTTAATTCTAATCCCAGCTCTATTTGGAATGCACACACCAATTACTAAAATGGACCCAGACGGTTTTTTAATGCTCACATCTGAGTTTGTGTTTCATCAATATGATAGGTACACAGACCACAGACAGAGTGGAACAAGATGTGGAACTCGGAATCCAGGCCCACCTGCACTGTAGGACTTTCCGCACTTCCTGTTAGCCAGGTCAAGGTCATTGGCAGCATATGTCATATTTTGGCATTCATTCACTGAGTATTTTTTTAAACTTTGTATTTTAAGAAGAGAACAAAATTGAATCAACCAATTCAAAATGTATGCCCAACTTGACATTGTATTTTATTTTCATCTCAGGAATCAGTTATGATGCATATTTATATAGAATATAGCATGACTATAGATAGTAACAAATGTCTCTATGAAATTTTGGCGTAAAAATAATAATTCACTCACTCACTATGAAACTTAGATTAACTTTCTACCTGCTGGAATCATAATAAAAACAATAATTCACTCACTCACTATGAAACTTAGATTAACTTTCTAACTGCTGGAATCATAATAAAAAATAAAAATAAAATAATAATAAGCATATTTATAATATATTTGTAATTTATGGGTGAAAGATTCCTGTTGTGACATAACACAGTAACTCACTCACTCTTCCTGGTGGAAGAATCTAGAGGTTCTCTACAGAGCCTCATTTGGAGGAACCCAACAGGAAAAGGGTCAATACCGACTGTACAGAGTGTATAAAGCCTTGTTTTTCTGATCCACTCCTACTGTAGACAATGAATTCCTACAATAATTTGATACAAATGTAATCACTAGTATATTTGTGTTATTAATCATGACGTACTGGTGGGCCACACCTGATCATTCCTACCTGACCACTGATCACATACCAGACAGACATGTGTGCACCACTCCTGCCAAGACCTCAGTGGTGTGTAAGTCAATGCTAAGTGGTCCGAGACTTGAGAGTTCCAGACTCCCGTGGCACTGCACTGTGCGTCCCAGAGACTGGAGGACTACCAGGATTCCTAGACAGGGTGTCCCAGAGATTGGAGGGCTACCAGGATTCATAGACAGGGTGTCCCAGAGACTGTGGGCTACCAGGATTCATAGACAGGGTGTCCCAGAGACTGGAGGGTTACCAGGATTCATAAACAGTGTGTCCCAGAGACTGGAGGGCTACCAGGATTCATAGACAGGGTGTCCCAGAGACTGGAGGGCTACCAGGATTCATAGACAGTGTGTCCCAGAGACTGGAGGGCTACCAGGATTCCTAGACAGTGTGTCCCAGAGACTGAAGGGCTACCAGGATTCCTAGACAGGATGTCCCAGAGACTGAAGGACTACCAGGATTCCTAGACAGTGTGTCCCAGAGACTGGAGGGCTACCAGGATTCATAGACAGGGTGTCCCAGAGACTGGGACCTGTTGCACGATGCTCTTGTAGTGCTACAATAATTGGGCTCCTGCCACAATAGAAAGCATTGACCGTATAATAGTTGTAGCCTATAAGAGTGTCGTACAACAGGACCTTGTACACAAGACATCATACATAACAGGAGGCAGGGTTCATGTATCCCAAACTTAGTCTTGGTACATTTCACACCACCTGTTCTCAAATGAATGGACATCATGTGACGCTGTACAGGATTCCTGTAAATCAGGATCAGCCTTGGCATCACACCTGTATCCAGGATAGTGTACAGGAACCACGATTCCTGTAAGCCAAGCTCAGCCTTGGTATCACACCTGTTCTCACACATATTTGTCACACAACACCAAGTGCTGCATGTATGCCAGTCATCCCTGGACTCTCCTCACTGCTAGCACATTCTCAGCTGCAGCACTTGATGAAAACATACAGGACTTGGGGGGCACGGGAATAGTATGACACACATGCCCCGTGATTCTCATATCTCCAAGTACTCCAAGCACCCAAATGTCAAGGTTCTCTGCATGTAATAAATGTAATCATGGAATGTCCAGAAGTTTCTAGTCAAACCCAGTGAATAAACATGTCTTGTACATGTGCCTGGTATCTTCCTTATTCAGTATGCCTGTAAATAAATGGACTTCTACATGTTTCTTTCTTATTCAGTATACCTGTAATTAAATGGACTTCTACATGTTTCTTTCTTATGGAGTATTCTTGCAATTGTATGCACTTGTTATGTTATATGTATCTTCCCTATTCAGTACACCTGTAATTAAATGGACTTCTACATGTATGTATGCATCTTCCCTATTCAGTATACCTGTAATTAAATGGACTTCTACGTGTTTCTTTCTTATTCAGTATACCTGTAATTAAATGGACTTCTACGTGTTTCTTTCTTATTCAGTATACCTGCAATCATATGCACTTGTGCATGCATCTTCCCTATTCAGTACACCTGTAATTAAATGGACCTGTAATTGTATGCACGTGTATGTTGTATGTATCTGTATACCTGTAATTAGTTTCTGCAATAGCATCTCTGGTTTCTTTCAGCAGGAAGATGGCCAATGATGTGATTGTAGTCTTAATTGCGTATAATTTCATATGCAAGATACCTGTTATTATATGAAATTAAAACTGGAATATAATTACATCATTGGCCATCTTCATGCTGTATGAAACCAGAGATGCTATTGCAGAAACTGATTACATTTTTATATAAATATCCGGTGTACTATAAATAACTCCAGATGTACGTTGTATTTGGCGTCTATGACATTAAGGAAGTGTTGACAGAATCTCATATTTTTATATTCATATTATATGTACATGCATAAAATTAATGTAACTGTATTGCCAAAAGCCCAATATAGTCTATAGACCCACTATCAAACATTGGCAGTACATTTAGTATGTTACATTATACCGTAAAATCTGTCCTCTTCTACAGTTCCCACTTTCACTATTTATATCCAGAGAAAGAAGAGTTAGGAATGTTGCACAAGGGTGTATCTGTGTGCTCAGAAAACAGCATCAGCGCTGTTTATAAGTCTCGCTTTTGGTAAAAAATGAGAAAAGAAATGAGGAAAAGCTTTAATTTATGTTCACGAGAGCTAAGTTTTGATTATGTAGACATCATTAACTAAACATAAAAAGGAGAGTATTTTTCTGTGATCGTGATTATATGGCCAACTGTGAAGTGAATCTCACACCGGAATCTTCAGGAAATACTGAAGAAGATTCTGGCTAGAATAACAAGGAGGCAGATCAAAGCCGAGATGGACGCAATATCTGACATAAACGCGGTGTCAGACAAACAAACATATTTGTAACGGCATGCGCTACAGTCTCGCCAAAATCCTAGCCTGACCTACGACCCGATTCCTCCGTGGATAAGCCCTGGAGTCGATCGCTATGTAAAAATTGACGAGATGCTTACTTGGATGTAGCACAGGTCTGTTGGTCTATGTGTCAAATATACATGTACTTAGCGAGTATTGGCACATTTTTCTGATAGTGTTTTCTGATTGTGGTGAAACATAATATATTAAAATTTCATTAAACTTATATTGGAATCTCAAAAAGTAAAATTTATTAAAACTTTATTTAAAAAAAATCTTATTATTAAGAAATTATAAAAATATATAGAGGAATATTAATAATTCTAGAAATAAAGTAATGAATTTTGGACATGTACCTGGTTTACAAGTACAGTGCTCACTCGATATAACACCCTTCGATGCACCGCGGATTCGGATACAACACAGGGTCCACGTTAAAAAAATCATTTTTTTTAAATTTAAATTTTCTTTTTTCACCAATTATATTCGTCGATATAACGCGGGTATTATAACGCAGGTGGCATGTCATGGACCCCAACTTCAGCGTTATAATTGAGGGAGCACTGTAATAACATCAAAATGATAGTATAGATTTTGCATTGATTCATAATTCATACTTTATAGCTAGGAGACATTCCCGTGGGCGACATCAGAAACTGTATACTGACTCGGGAAGACACATTCTGTATATCATCCCAGTCTGGGGAAGCAAGCAGACATACATTGTAATTGAATGTTAACATTTACAAGTGTATCTGAGTGACGCGATCTCCAAAAGTGGGAAAACATGTATCTCCTGAGATGAGGCATGCTAAGGAACTGGATGTGTGCGGGGGAACTGGATGTGTGCGATGTCAGTACAGGTGGATGTCTGCTCCAGTCAGAACAAAAAACAGCCTCACTTTGAGGCGACCTCTCCCAAAGGAGAGATCACTCTTCACAGAATGTTTTTGTTGTCTCTGCAACATGAGGGAGAAGCAGATGTTAGATGTAGTTCACGGACTTTGAGAATTACGGCCATTGACAACATCTTCAGAAATACAAATGGCAGTAGACCTTGGATTAACTTCCGTTTATCAGATAAGAATAATATTTTCTAAAGAATTTAATGTTGTCTTCATACAAAAGTGCTAAGTCGACTTGAAGCCAACTTTAAAATGGTTTATCAGTGTGGGTTGTAGTGCAGTAGTAGAACATTTGGATTTCAGGGCCAAAGGTCCCTGGTTCCAATCCTGTCTTTGGAGGCCAACATCAATGTTTGCAAAAGTTACATTTCTGACATAATATTGATAGCATTACATGTGCTGTTTGTACCATGGCAGATATCATCATTGGTCTGTCAGTACTAGTCAGTGCTCACAGGTTTACTGTACATTCAGCGTTATGGATGTTGTGGGTTTCCTCCTGCCCTAAACTGACAAGCTGTGATATTAGTGAAAGAATCTTGAAAGCGGCTCTAAACCCCAAATAAAAAAATATTCATCAGTTAATTAATATATGACCTTATAAAAGTCCTGAAGCCATTTAAATAATGCTTATTAGACTTCAAAGCATAATTGAGACAAAAATAATATTCAATACAGACTTGCTTCATTGTTAATAAATAAAGATGTACAGAGTGGGCGATCTTGGCATCTCTACATCTAAGTATTAACCCTCTTCCTGCTGGATTAGGCATATACACTGATGTTTAGGGCATCTCTGGTTGCCTTCAGCATAGAGAGGGTTAAAACAAGTTGAATTATCATTTACATGACCAATATGTAGGATGATGTTTCTTGTGTCAACTGGTCTACACGTGTCTGTTTAATGTTCATGTTTCTGGTGATATCTTGAGAAACATTCGCTGCTCATTTTATGGCAGCTTACAGTCTCATCTGATTTACAAATTATACTTCAAGGCAACTTGCAGCTCTCGGAGCTATCAAAGTTAGAATACGTACCTCAGTGCAAACAAAGTCGAGCAATAAAATAGTTGCAATGTAGTGGTAAGAACATGTGCAACATACTTCCAGCTTGTATCAGCATTAACCCTTTATTATATGAATAATAGGAATTGAAAGTTTGAATATATTAAAAGAAGTAATTCCATATTGGTCTTATATATTTATTGGTGCATCTTTGCATTATATCGTCATTTTAAATAAAACTAAAATTGTTGGATTTATATGCAATTGTTAATAGGTTCCAGAAATATTTCAACAAAGCTATTAGGCATGTGGAGGGTTAATCCCCAGACAAAACAATACAGATGCAACCCCTGTTCATGTGTGTTGTGAGATGAGGGGGAGTATGCATAATATTGTTTTTGTGTAGCCCTTAGGGGAGTGGTCTTACATGCCTGCCTACCTGAAGGTCTGTGTAAGAGAGAGATAGGCAGACAAGCATCTTCTGTACCATATACTTGTACACCTGTTGAGCCTTGTTGAGGGATGTGTACCATATTTCAACATGGAATACGTGCAAAGTCATTCTTCGTCACAGCAATTCAAGATCTTGGAATTCATTTAATGTTATTGAAGAAATTTCATTTTTCAATTGAGATTTTGATTTGAGATTAAATTTTTTAGAATTTAATTACAGAAATCATGGTGTCAACAGAAAAATTAAGTTTTATAGTGAAGGGAATAATGGAAATAATTTAACAATGGAATAAAACAATTGTATTAGTCCAATTTAGAAAATCCAAGCCCCGAGATTACGAAACCTTTTGAGTACGATTTCATGCTCACGCTCAGATTTTATAAGGGGATTTGTGAACAAACCTTTGAGTTGAGCATATAATCGTACTCAGAAAAGTTTCGTAATCTCGGGGCCAGTCTTGTAAAATTATAAGTGTTCCATTTTATAGATAGTTACCTTACCGGTAAATGAATCATAGATTAAGATAAAAAATAGTAAAATTATTCAGTGAAGGAAATTTGATTTTTGTATCTACCGGTAGGAGTGATTGAGCAACTATTAGTGATAATTAATATACATGTACTTGCTAGTGAGTATTCATATACTAGTATACATATACATGGTGAGAAACCATTTAACTGTCATCAGGTCATACATGAAAGTGCTGGAACAGACCAGATAGCGCTATTATACCTAGAACAAGCTATTTGCTTCAAGCCTAGCTGGATAAAGCTATATTTAATATAATCGATGGATATTTTGACTGTAATAATATTTTCAACATTATTTACTGATATTACATTGTGAATTTATTGTGTTTCAATGATTGTTGGGCAAAATTTTGCCACAATCCATCTTGGAAAATACCATCAATAGCTCACAGATAATGATGTTTATCATATTTTTTTAGAACTGGATGCGTCAATTTTCTACATCAAAGGTAAGATTTAGTTGGAAATCTATCAATAATAAATGAGTTAGCTGTTTCTGCTGGTAAAAAAAATAAGAATATTAACTAGATTTAAAGCTCATTTACGATTTCCCACCAGACAATCTTATATAGCAGCTATGAACAGATTCCAATATTCAATCAATACATACATGTACAGTTTATATGGCCATGTTCTAGAATATACATCCTGTAATAAAGATATGGATGAGGAAAGTTGACATGGTCGTGACAAGACTCTTCCTGGCAAGGGCGTTCTAAAACTCTCTCCAGATGATCTTCACGGAAAGAATACTGAAAATATAACAGCAAAAGAATTATGTGATATATGATATTCCGCTGTGGTGCCTGTAGTATATAGCACTTATATTTAAACTTAAGCAGAAATTTAAATGTTTAACCTCCTTCCTGCTGAAGACAATTATAAATGCCTTATAGTAATTGTGATACAGCAGTAATATTAACATTACTTTTCTTTCATGTGTAGTTTTAAACTAAAATCAATTTATCTATTCAAATAATTGAGGCAGTTTCAGACAAAATGTGCTTCTTTTCAGCCAACTATTATTAAATTACCTGTAATTTGTAATTAAGACGTTGAGTTGTTTGCTTCCAGGTATGTCAGAGGAGGATACTCTATACCAGAGCTACTTGAGATATACCGCTGATGTTCGTCATAGATGTCCATCATAGATGTCCACGGGAACCTTCTGGTAAGAACTTCCTTGTTCCTTTGGCACATCTCTCCTCACATCCCCCCATTCCCCCTCACCCCCTCACTGCTCCCCCCACTCCCTCGCTGCCCCCCCTCAACTCCCACTCCTCTACTGTATCTACAGGTAGACAAATTACCTGTAACGAGGCAATAACTGCGGACATGTGGCTGATATCAGGGGGATGTGTGCCTTATCTTCTACAAACGAATCCCGGACTTCATCAGAACTTGGTCAGCAGCCAGTGGAGGAAGCCTTCGGGATCTGCTGCAATAACATTGTGATAGGGTGAGACTCGGGGTAAAACTGTCTCACATCGGAGTCCGGTTTCAGTTGGTCGTGTAGCTAGCATAACACAGGCTTCAAATAAATACCTATATCATTCTTTGAGTTTTCTTTAAAATTGTTTCAAGGTGTTAAGAATTCACAGAAGTGTCTTAAAATATAAGAGTGCATGTACTCTTCTAACTATAAATTCATTTACAATCAATATTTGAACAGTGTTAGAGAAAAATTAGTTCAAGCTGTAAGAGTACATAAAAATTGTAATTGAATTTATTGTGATTGTCCAATTATGTCAACAAATAAAGTAACAGATATGAACTAATACTTTGATTTGTTGAAGCAATTAACTACTAGTGTCTCAGTGATCATTCACATTGAAAATAAAATCATTATAAAATGAATAATGTTTATGAAGTAAGATTCAACGGAAAAATGTAACTTATTAACACGCAGAAACTCAGATGTAGAAGGCATCCACCTTCTTCCTATAGAAGGTGACCCAGATACTTCCTGAGTGCAGAAACATAGTTTTCTCGTTCCTCAACTGAAATACCTCGTAATATGTTTCACGGAGACTCGTGTTGAAATGTGTGATACTTACCAGTCTGTACTCAAAGTCAGACACCGATGCCTGGAAATATACACTTCCGCAGCAACAGGTTGTTAGTTTGTACATGTACAGTACATTACCACTGCATGCTTACTGGTGTTACAAACTGTCTTCAAAAGAAAATATGTACACAGTTATAAAGCATGCTTATTTTCTAAGCTAGTTTGTGGCTTTGTGGTTTATTTTAATGTTAAACGAGTGGGGTATTTGTAATCTGTGTCGCAGACCATATCATTCTCACCCAAAGGTGCTATTCAGTATACGTGTACATGTATGCACTATGAACAGTTAAGCAAGTTTAGTATCGGGGAAATAATGGAGTAAAGCATTATTATAATGAGTCTATTTGTAATGCTAAACCTCCACAGCTAAGCATGGCCAAAGTGCTGACATTAATAAATAGAAGTTGAATTATACAGTCTTGAAGAAACTAGGAACTGAATAGGAAAGTTTGAAGTTGTGTTTTGAAGTGATTTAAGTGGCTCCGTTCATATAAATATATAGTACAGCAGCCAAACCCAAAAAGGGGCCTATTTAAGGAGTTAGTTCACCCCAAAAGCTAGAAAATATCTAATGGTATCCCTGTATTCTGTGAACCATGCCTGTTATCACCTGGGGGGATGTATAACTTGAAAGTGGTGCACATTTTTTTTTTTTACGTTTTCATGGTGGTACCCCCACCATGACGTTTAACAGAAATTGTACATTCTTGATCACTGATGGCCTTAATATCTCCCCAAGTACATGTTTTACCTTCCAATTAG
>JAVCKZ010060130.1:0-15627 GCA_034780755.1 Lepetodrilus elevatus
CGGCACTTATACAAGTCAAACTGGCTTTTGTGCCAATCCTTTTGTTTGTTTCGAACAATAAAATATGTTTAAACCAAGCCACTGACGGGAGAGGTCAATATTTTCTGGAGAGGTCATAAGAATTTCAAGGGACACAAATCTGTCAATTATTCAATACAAGGGACATAACTCTGCCATTCGTGTTTGTTTCAAACATAATATCTAATAACTATCTACATGCTACATGGTAATATTGTGTATGGTTTATAGTGAAATATTGTTGTTTTGAAAATAAAGAGAAGGGAAATGACTCTTCTAGTGCTTGCGATGGAAAGTACAAGTACGAGGCACTAAGAATGTGCTGCATTCATTCATCATTCAAAATGAAACAGTTTTCTGCATGGAAGCAACCTTCCTTAATATTTTTACTTTAGAGTTTCCCTACATTTTGTTTGCATTGAAAAAGCTATGAATGTGAGCAGTAAAGGTAAAATCTGAGAATTTTGTTTGTTGTAGTTTTAGAAATGAGCTTGAAGGACAACGGTCGTACGAAGACGTCGACTCCATGCATCGTGTCGGCTTCCAGGGATTCCATCATCAATGTGTCCGCTATACGAGGAACGGACACTCGTCGCATCGCCCACTTCTCACAGCAGGTCAACGACATCAGGTGAGATCACTGACCTCTCAGCTGCTGGTGGCTCCTCCAAATGCCCAGGAGTGACATCTCTCTACCATCTTCTTCTTCACTGTAATTGTTCGCAGGTTACTTTTCTGAAATTCAGGATGTGCTGTCTATACCGGTGCTGTAAATTGACAAGCTGTGATATGAATCGAGTAATCTCAAGATACCCAAAAATAAAAATGAATGAGTGAGTTTTTGTTTTACATCACAGCAGGTTAAAAAAAATTAACAAAATTAATTTCCTCAAATCCTTATCTGAACTTTATGTCTATTTGACGACGATGTACTCACTGACTGGTGCTGGTGTGTTACAGTGTGTGTGGAGAGTATTTCGTAGCAGCAGCGAGGTCAGCCGTCCTTAACGGTCAGCCAGTGTGGAGAGTCCAGTCATCACAACCTTTGACCCTGCAGCAGACCAATCAGCTACGGGGACACTGGGCATCTAATGTCACCGCTGTTGCCATGACATTTGAAACGGTAAACACATTTTATTTTTTTATCAATTGTTTAATTGAGTGGGAATAGTGGGATTACTTGGAATAGTGGAGTGATAATAGTGGGATTACGTGGAATAGTGGAGCATGGATAGTGAGATTATCTTGAGTGGTTGGTTTACTTGGAATAGTGGAGTGGGATTAGTGAGATAACTTGGAATAGTGCAGTTATTTGGAGTAGTGGAATGATAATGCTTAATACTTGTGATTACATGGAATAGTGGAGCAGGAATAGTGGGATTATTTGGAGTAGGTTGATTACTTGGAATAGTGGATTGGGATTAGTGAGATAACTTGGAATAGTGCAGTTATTTGGAATAGTGGGATTATTTGGAGTAGTTTGATTACTTGGAATTAGCTGGATAGCTTTTGTGGGATTAATTGGATTAGTGGGCACTATACCACTGACATTCTCATGGTCATCAGGTGGTGTCCGGCGACGTCTCTGGAAACCTGCTGATGTGGGACACCAGTGTGCAGGACCCGACGGAACCAGAGGTCGTCTACAAGTTCACCAGCAGTGTCAAGCATATCTGTCTGCAGGGCCAGCGTCTGGCCTGCTTACTGGGTGAGTCAGGGATGACAGTTTTTATTAATAACACTGATCTGGGATGATTTTGTTGAATTATTCATTTGTCATCATCTGGGCCCACTGGCCATTTGTACATGCCTGTAACTGAAAGGTGGTAGTGCAATGGTAGAATGTTGGGACTTCGGAGCCAAAGGCCCCAGGTTCAAATCCCATCCCGGGAGTCCAGCATCAATGTTTGTGAAAGTTACTTTTCTGATACAATATTGATAGGATGTGGTGTTTGCAGAGTGGCAATACAGTTATCATCCTTGGTCTATGTCAGTACCAGCCATTGCTCGCAGGTTTACTGCAACATTTAGTGCTACAGATGTTGCAGGTTTCTTGCTGCTATAAACTGACAAACCGTGATATAAGTGAAAAATGTTGAAAGCGGATCTAAACCCAATTCAAAAAGAAAAGGTAAAAGAAGAAAGCATGGAAAATATGCTTTTTCTATGACCATTTCTCTAATGACATTGACATGTATCATTGAAGCCAATGAACTTTGATAAATACATTCCTCTTTCCTCGTGCAGATGATGGCTCTCTCTGCATCAGGCGGGGTACCGACTTCCAAGAATGGACGGCAGACTCGTTGTTCCCGACGTTGGAAGGAACCCCCAAGTGCCTGGCTCTGAGAGGAACCCTGATGGCTGTAGCCACGACATTCGGTGAGTAAATCTGACTTAGTCAGCATTCCTGATAATATCATGTCAATATTGCTAGGATACAATTTATTGGGAAACAGATACCTATCTAATTGCCGTTTTATTGTCAAATCAGGTCACTTCCGTTCAGGATCAAACTAAGCGTTTGAAGATGTTCCGTATACGATAACTTTTGGAATATGGGCCTAGTTTTGTGGTAACGTTCTTGTTGTCACGTATGGGGTAAATATTTCCACTGCAACCTAAATCAATCAATCAATCGATCCAATCTCAATCTCTTTGCTTCCTCAGGTGGCTTATTTCTATACAATGTTCCGGATGTCAAATCTTGGGAAAATGTCGACTTCCAACATCCAGACTGTACCATTAGGATAGGAAAGAACTCCATCACAGCACTTTCCCTTGGGGATGATGGAAGGAGTCCAGTGGTTGCCATAGCAGCAGATGATGAAACTGTATCAGTCATTCGGTGGCAGCCATCTTGAATTGTTTTTAATATGTGGAGGTAAATTAAGTATTTTAGGGATTTGTGCAAAATTATCCTGTGATTCAACACTATATTATTATGGAAGCTTTTTTTTTACCATTGTGATGTTGAGAGGTGGTGGATATGTCGTGTACATTTGTCGAGATATTTATCAAATTGGTTGTGTATGGGCGAAATATTCATATCATTGGTCGTTATATATTTTCACATTATCTTACGGTAGGTTGTTGTTATACTTTTTCACAACATATCTTAGGTTGTTATAGATGTATATTGTAATATTATTTAACAACAAATCAAAATATTTAATTACAACATAGTTTGTCATAACATGCCAATGTGTCATAATTTTGTCAGGAAATTGTACAAAGTCGACATAGTAAATTTCAACATCACAGTGGTCAAGAAAAGCTTCCACATAACAATAGTTCTAATTTAACTTGATTTAGTTTATTAAAATTTTGGAATGACATTTCCTCAAATGAGATCATCATAAAACAACTGTTTAGTCTATTTGGTTGGCTATCGCTTGTGTCAATTATTAATAATAATATTTAATCTATGTATACAAGCTGATTAGAAATTTAGACATTCAAAGCCAATGTGATTGTTACGATTCTCAGGGAACTTGTGACGATATTCATATCTACTGCCAAAGTATCATGTTCATATTCACTGTTTGGGGGCAACATGTTCATATTTCACCACAATATCATGTTCATATTCACTGTTTGAGGTAACATATTCATATATAATGCTAAATGATCATGTTTATATTCACTGTTTGGGGTAACATATTCATATATGATCATGTTTATATTCACTGTTTGGGGTTACATTTTCATATTCACTGTTTTGGGCAATATATATATTAATGTTCATTGTTATTGATGACATGTTCATACTCATTAGTTGGGCAATATGTTCATATTCACGGTTTGCAATGGTTTGGGATATCATGTTCAAATTCAATGTTACGATTGGAATATCATGTTCTTATTCAATGTAAACAATTGGAATATCATGTTCATATTCAATGTTACACTTGGAATATCATGTTCATATTCAATGTAAACAATTGGAATATTATGTTCATATTCAATGTAAACAATTGGAATATCATGTTCATATTCAATGTTTTGATTGGAATATGTTCATATTCAGTGCTTGGGAGAACATATTCATAAATGGATGAAACACTCCTGCAGGCTCCAACTCAGCCACAGTATCATGGACATATTAATTATGTCAATACACGACTTTAGTTAGAATGTTATTTAGACATGTTTGTGTATGCAATATTTTAAGGTTGTATTCCAACGATACCACTACCAGTATTATTATCATTTCATTCAAATTTAATTTCTTTAGATATTTCTGTTTATATTTCACTATATATTGATTTTGCAGTGTCATTTTGTACAGTTAATCAATAAAACAAATCGTAAAGTTTCAATTTTGTTTTATTCTATAGACACTGATAGATGGCATTGTTTGCATTTAATATATTTTTGTTCATTTTACTTTTGGCTTGAAGCTGCTTACTTTATTTGCCTGTTTCTTGTTACTTTAGAATTTTGTCTGAAGTAAATGGATAACCCTGTCTAGTCAGTATGTCAATTTTGTACATTCCCAAAATCTGGTTGAAACCGGTGAATGATGATAAAAGACTATGAATCATTTTTAATCATGAAGATTCCTACCGATATTTGATAAACATATGATGCAACATGAATAAAGACAAATACATACTATTTATTGGCTTTCTATTTATTTCACAAAATAATATATTAGAATTTAGCACTTTTTACGAAAATACAGATATACACAATATACACTTGTCAAAGTGACCATTCAAACACGACAGTAGAAACACCCATTCTTCATGAACATGTTACTATGGTTACAGAAATTGATTTCCATAAGAAAATGCATTCATAATTACAAGTATTTTATGAAATAATGTATTTTTTGCATTCATATATGAATTCTGTTGGGAAAACATGTTATTATTATTACGCATAAAAGTTTCATATATATCTTCGTTATTGTGGCTAATGTTTTTAAAAGAACATTCATACAAGGATGTACTTTTATTCAATAAAATATCGGTCAGTCCTAGCAACATGGACAGTTGCCGATATCAACCTAAAGCCTCGGACAGCTTTCACATAGTTTATTGCACATGAGCCGCATTAATACAGAATTTACTGTTCCACTAGCAATTCTGATATTACAAGAACAAAACTTAAGTGAGTGTTGCTTTTCTTCAACTCGAATCCCAGAATATTCCAAGATCTTATTTCACAATATACAGTTTCTTCATAATAGTGCAGTAGGCAAGGTGAAAGCTCACATCCCAAAATTCAACCCTCATCTTTGGAGAAGTGCTTAGCAACATTGAAAAGCACTGTTGACCCAATCATGGAATCTTCTTCGAGAACATCCAACCTTTGGAATATCTCTGAACTACGATGAAAGACATAATGTAGCTGTTCGTCCCAACATTCATGTGACTATTCACTCCCATAATGCACCTGTCACAGATCTGCGGGGGGCACGGTAAGTAGACCAGTGTGCCGGAACACGTCTATACCTTTATGTAGGACGCCCACTCGCGAGTAGCCCAGACGAATCAGTTCCGCAGCAAACTGGAGAACAGAAATAATAATTATTTTAATAGCAATTATAATAATAATAATAATGGTCTATTTTAATATTGCAATAGTCTTGTCTACACATAATATTAATAATAATACATACATTATATTGTGCAAATATCCAGAATAACTGCTCAAATGCTTTTTTTGTGAAATGGGGATGAACAAGGTTGAGAAACTTCATCATACTACTACTACTACTAATAATAATGTGTATATTCATAAAATGTTAAAAGCATTACATATTACACCCATTAATGAATCAATGTGCACTCACTTGCACCCTCAATTCCCTGATTATAAACAGATTTCTGTGTACGTACATTTGTTGCATTCCTGCCTCTGTTCCCGACGATGACCTTGACCTGACCTCTGCCAGAGTTGAGGATCTGTACCGCGGGGCAGGAGACTAGGTCGCCCTCTGGTGAGAACGCTGTCTGGAATGGGATGTTAATGCTGTTTGGGATGGTCCCGCGCTTATACCTGAATCTAGGTCAAGGTCATATAACCAAAATGTCGTACTGCCTCACTGACAGCTAAAGTTCATGCCCCAGAGACGTATTATATACAAGCAAATTATTTTTACAATGCTATTTGTGTTACATACTAGGATATACCGATAGAATTCTGTATTAATTTAAACACCATCCTCCTCGCAAAACACATGCACAGTGGAACAATTCAGCAGGGAGAGGGTTAAAGACAATGTTGCTGACAAAGGATACTCGTCAATGCTGCGGACATCGATGACTAGAATCATGGGTTTGCTGTTCTGTTTCTTCTTGGTGGGACTGCGGGTTTGTGTCGACCCCATCAACTCTCCGAGTTCTATCAGATCCTCAGCAGAAATCCTTGGCCCCTTCTCCGTTTTCAGCTCTTCGAGAGTTAACGCTTCCATTGACTGAATGTGAAAAATACACCGAGAAGTATTAATTTGTACATATTATATCATAGTTTATATCATAAATGCAGGCCTCAGGCCCATGTACAGTTGTAGTTCACTTGAAGGATGTAACTTGATCCAAGAAAGTATTTGAAAATGGTGCAAGCTGCTTCACTAAAGAAACAATCTGAGTTGTCTCCCTTGATGCGCTCAATGTATATTAATGGAAATTGTATATTTATGCACTAACAAATATAGACAGAGGAGGTAAATGTTTTTAAAGAGAGTACTTTAAAATGTTGCAAGCTGCTTTATGAACAAAAGTCAATCGCACAATTAAAGTTGTCTCCCCTGATGTGCTTAATGCTCAATAAATATTGCATAATCAATAGAAGTATATCGTCCTACCAAGTCATTCTGTGGCTGTTCGTTGTAGTCATTGGTGTAGTAGGACATTTTAGGACGTGAATCTGAGGACTTGGCGCGTGTAGGTCGCGCGTGTTGGCGGAAAGTGGCACTTTTGGGTGTACTGCAGAAAACCTTGATGGAGTCTTGTACACATCGCTCAATATCAATTTCTGTAGATAAAATGAACATGGGAAGTTTACATCTCAAATTAAACTAATTACACTGTAATATCACCAATAACAAAATATATTTAAAAAATAATAATATCAATCTTTTATGAATATTTAACGGATAAAATGAATATTTTAAAATTAAATCCAAACTTGGTCATACCTGGCATATCAGAGAAGAGCAAGATGCACTCGTTGAATCCGAATGAGAGCAGACGGTCTCGTAGCTGTTGCAAGATGGCTACTCCGATACACAATGGGAAAGACGAGTTGCCTAGCAACAATGTGTCCCACAGGTGCATTATCTTGTGGAGGGGAAACACATCTGAAAATATCGTAACTCATTATAGTATTTCAGAGTTATTTCCCTTGATGTCCTTGGTTGACAGAATACTTGATGTTAGTTAACCTCTGTTAACAAATCTGTCATTGATTGGACAATAACCATGGAAAAATAACTTTTGCCTCGAGATTACAAAACTTCTTTGAGCACGATTTCATGTTCAACCAAACATTTTGTTCAGAAATGCCCAAATAAATTTTGAGCTTGAACATGAAATCATACTCAAAATGTTTCATGATCACGGGGCCTGATCATAAGCTGGTGATGAAATTATACAATTTTCTTTCAGGTCAAGGACATGGTTGAGAACAGCTCATTTGATTCCAGTAAAGATCAAAGGTGCCACCCATGTTCTAACTCATAATGCTGCCTATGATAAACAAATAAAACGCACATTTAGATGACAATACTTACGAGCATACATCGTCAGAAACCAGGGTATCGCATACAACTGAAACAAGATTTCAAGAATTTTAAAATTACATTATTTATTTAATTATCAATTGTGGCAAATTACAGAACATTTAGACGTAATATTATTTTTTAAATGACAGCAGGAATTTTCCTAGCATACGTGACGAGAATATTTTGTAAATCCATTTTTAAACATAATAAAATTCTAGTTAACCGTTAATGTGTGAAGACTAGAAATACTACAAATGTGAACTCATCCTAATGGTAATGAACGGAATCTCTGGTTATTCCGCCGGAACACTCACGTCTGGTATAAATCCGATGCCGTCTAGGTGGTTGCTGAGCTCGGGGTCGTGGAATGTGATTAGATGAGAAAACACGGCCAGATACTCTGGAAGAAGACCATTCGTACATTTATAGATTTGGAATTGTTTGTACACTTGCAGATCTCATGTGAATGATTCTAACATGACCTGTATGAATAACCTACAGCGATTGGTCAAAAAATGCCATGCCCACGAAATCAATCAATCTTGAATGAACCAATCAATGAAATAATAAATGAATGAATGAATGAAAGCAAGGGAAGAACTAATGAATGAATTCATGTTTTAAGTCGCAGTGGGAATATTTCACCTATATGAGATCTTGCAACATGGTCTAAATAATGTTCTGTCACATGTCCAGTACATGTGCTGTATGCACCACCTATTTTGCTGGTACATGTCCCGGACACTGAGAACACTGTGTGGTGTTGTTACTTTGTACTTCGGACAGAAAGTACAGACAGAACATCTAGAAAGGAGCACGGCCACTATTTTTCGCCTGTTGCTGTACCTCCTACTTACCCTGTATAATTGCAGAATTATCTTTCAGGAAAAACTTGTGCAGGTATTTGGGGATGAAGTTGGACAAGCAGGCGAATGCCAGTGCTGGAAACAGAAGATTAAATACTGAACGAGTGAATTATTAATTACTGTCAGAGTGGGAACTCGCTTCCCTTTTGAAATAATAAAATAGAATACAATGAGATTATTATAAATTAACATTTTAATAGGATAAAAAAAATTTCTCTTCACTTTGCATTGGTTAAGACTTTGAATGCATTGACAACAATAACATGGAATACATTCGGAACATCGTAAATAAACTTTGAAATCTCATTCTTTATAAAATAGATAATGTTTCTCTTTAAAATTTAAATTAATCCGAAATAAATGATTGAATGACTGTAATAGTGTACGACAACATTTGGAAAAATATTTTCAACTACCCATTGAAAATAATCTACAATTTTACTTCAAACTTGCGAACCAATATTGTTTGTTTGTTTTGGCAGTTCTAACCTTCGTTGTTGAAGTTGAGCGCAAGGAATGGTGCACAGAGAGAGTCAAGGCCTTGCCAATACACGTACTCGGGGTGGCTAACCACCCACGCCTTGAGAACTCGTTGGAACTTGGTGTGGGCGGCTGGCGACGACAAGAGTTCGTGGTACTGGTGGCACCGTGGGATGTCCACCTCGATCTGCAGTGAGAAGGTTAAAGATGAGATCAATTTTGATATGATTGTTTTGGATTATTTTTAGCCATAGAATATACACCTCAAGAAGGTTAAAGATCAGAGGGCCTATTCTCGAAACGTACTTACAAATTTCTTAGCGTAAGAACAGTTCGTAGCCATACAAGAATCACTAAGATTATCTTACGATCGTAAGAATGTTTCGAGAATAGGCCCCCAGATTGTTTTGGATATGATAATTTTACATACGATCGTATTCCCCAATGTGGATGGCTACTACTTTCCAAACAACTGGTTTATTCACAATGTGAATCGCTACTACTTTCCAGTCAACTTGTTGTATATATTTTCCAGTCAACTTGTTGTGTATTCCCAATGTTGATGCACCAACCTGTCTGTCTGTTGATATGGGTGTTTCCTTATCGATGGAATCGTACAATGCCTCAATGCTTCCCTGAAATACAAAAATCATGTAAAATTTTAAACAAGCTCTGTGAAGAGTATCATCTGACAATAGTTCCCCAAAATGTCCTTTACTGACTTCATGGCAATAATTTATCACATTTAAAGAGGGGAAAAAGGGAGATCTGTCTGTAATATCAGTAGTACACGAACGTCAGGCACACCGTGAACAAACTCACATTCACCTCCACGAAGAATGGCCAGATAGAGAAAGACAGACAGATAGAGAGACAGGCAGGCAGACAGAGAGACGCGAGACAGACAGAGACGTGAGACAGACAGACAACAAACTCACCTCCACTTCCAGAAGAGCGGCCCAGACGTGAGCACGGACCAGAGGTGGGATATCAAGTCTCGCCTCCTTCCAGATGTGAGGTCTCTTGTAGGGGTACGCCTTTAACAGTCGCTCGTACAGAATGATACGGTGAAACTGGAACAGAAAACATTGTAAATCAACTAACATTTTTGTACATATGGCATAATATATGCAGTAAATTAATTCTTGATAATAAGTGTTTTTGTATGGCATTTGTACCCAATCTAAGAAATACAAAACCTAATTAACCCTCTCCCTGCTGCCACACCTCTTTATTGCATATTGGTTGCTGCCAGCATGGAGAGGGTTAAAACCACCATTACATGACTTTTTCATATGACCACCCCACATGGTCCTTCCTCCACATCACATGACCACATACCTGATACTCCACGTCCTTCTCACGGATGACCAATGGCAGACTGGCTGTGTCGGTCAGGTCCCCGCTACTTGGCGACGTCGGCAATCCCACAGACCCGGAACTCGACCTGTCACGTACACGAACATTTATTTTCTACTGTTAACTGAATTTTGGGGTTTGGAGCCAATTTAAAAATCGTTTTACTTTTATCACAGCTTGTCAGTTTAAAGCAGGAGGAAACCTGTAACACCCATAGCACTGACTGTTGCAGTGAAGCCAGTAAGCACTGACTGGTACTAAGGAACCAATTAGGACAACTGGACTATGAAGTCATTACAATGTTGGAAACGTAACTTTGGCAACAATTCCTGTCAGGCTCACCGGGGAGAATTTCGAAGTCGGGGATCTTCAGATTTGATGTCCAAAGATCTACTACTGCGAAATATTGACTACTAATAATTTTAATTCATTTTCATGACAATGGCTACTCACTCGTCCTCCAGCAAAGGGTAGTAGGCCGTCTCTTCCAAGTCCTTCAGCCTCTATATAGTAAGACATGAAGATAGGATGTCAATAATACGTATCAGACTTGCATTTCACGAAAGGGGTGTATATTTATGCCGGACATAAATGATGTAACAATCAACGTAAATGATGTACTACAAGCAAATCCTCCCCGCTTATGTCCGGCGTAAATATACACCCCTTTCGTATTGATATTATATGTGCTCAAAACACAGATATAAACAAATAGGTTAATAAATGACATTTCAACATGTGATACTGCAGTTTTGAATTCTAGAGGAATGGTTCCATTTTTCTGTTAAAAGATAATGCTAAAATAAATCTCACAGTGCGGAGCTGCTCCTGGGAGAGTACAATGACGGTATTGTCCAGCAATTCCGCGTCGTCTCTTCGCTGTCCATACACCTCCCCGTCAGAATTTGTGTAGCTAAAATTTAAGAAGATTTTAATTCTCAGGAGAATGACAAGAGAAGAAGGAAGTAGTTACGGGGCATGCATGGGAGCACAGGATCATAGGGCAAGGGCCGTAGGGTCAGAGGACAGGGTCAGAGTGCAAGAGTCAGAGGACAGGATCATAGGGCAAGGGCCAGAGGGTCAGAGGGCAAGGGCCAGAAAGTCAGAGGACAGGGTCAGAGTGAAGATAAATTTACTAGGGAATCATGGGATTCCACTTGTCAGCTCTTTGAACAAGATAATAATGCAATAAGAGATGGCTGGCTAAGTTTACGAAAAGAAAATATTAAATAACATTACTTGCTTATTATTATTTAATCTAGCAATGGGAGGGTTAAAGATATCAGTGGACCAGCATGGGATTGGATCCACTCACCATATGAGAAAGAGGCCACAACCCAATGTACTCACCAGGGGACCAACGTGACGGGAGGTTTGATCTTGATGAGACCCACTTTACGTAGCGCGCCCTCCAGATCTCCCCCGGCGAGCTGCCACATGTAGTACACCTCCTCCATTGTCCGCTCTGAGAGGTGGTCGTCTCCCAGCTCTGTGTCCGGCGAGAGAACAATAATAATAATAATAATAATAGTAATAATGATGATAATAATAATAGTAATAATAGTAATAGTGATAATAATAATAGTAATAATAGTAATAATGATAATAATAATAATAATAATAGTAATAATAATATTGATGATAATAGTAATAATAGTAATAATAGTAATGATAATAATAATAATATTAGTAATTATAGTAATAATAATAATAATAATAGTAGTAATAATAATAATGATGATAATAATAAAAATAAATACTTGTGACTGGTTCATTTCAGCTGAACAAAAGTGAGTCTGGTTGTTTGATTTGTACTCTCGCGGTCATGTCAAATTACCATACATCTTTCAAAGCGGGTTGCCACTTTCGGACAAATCGAGCAGCCCTAGTTTGAGGTAACAACCATGACCCACCTTCTAGATTAATGTCTTCATTGAGAACTGGAAGTTCAAGGTCAGCACATCTTAGATGGTCCGTGAACAGAGTGTAACCATTTTTGTATGGCTTCTGTGTTAAAGAACAAATTTAACATATTCTCTTATTGTATATATCTGTTAGCATTCCAACTATGATAATGAACAGCAATAATAATAACAATAATAATAATAATAATCTGCACATTTATATTGCACCAAATCCATGCTTGAACGCTTAATATTCTCGGTCAATCTCATCCTAACGGGTACCCATTCACAGTTAAGTGGACTGGAGCAGTGTGGATCTAAGAACAGCTAGAGAGATATTACTATACCTCTGTCACCCGTAACTCTCGAAACAGTTGGTGTTTCTTCAGCTCGCTAGGACTTGGCCTGAAAAAGAAAGACCGACCAGAAAAATGTATTAATTTATTTTTTTAATTGAGTTTTAGAACCGTTTTCAAGATTCTTTCACTTACCGTATATCATGACTTGCGAGTTTAGGGCAGGAAGAAACCAATAACATTCGAAGCACTGAATGTTACAGTAAACCTGCAAGCACTGGCTGGTACTGACAGACCAAGGATGATATCTGCATTACCACAGTACAGACAGTACAGACATGATCGTGTCAGAAAGGTAACTTTCACAAATATTGATACCGGACTTCCAATGTTCTTCAGTTGTGCTACCACCCAACTCTGACAAAAAATAATGATGGATTTAATCCTTGCATGTTTTATTTTGTATTAGATTTGATTTAGTGATATGAGGAGTATTCTGATTGTAACTCACCTTTTACTAGGATACACCGTCAGACACTGACGAAGAAAATCCAAAGCATCCTTCGAAAGTTCCTAAAACACCCACGCAAGAATACATTATTTAAAAAAATATATTTGTCACCAATCTTTTTTAATGGGAAAATTCTTTGACACAAAAAATGTTTTTCATTCTTTTGTTTATCATTTTCATGAATACTACACTTTGACGAAAAGAAATAACTAGCTCTCCAAGCAGACTTTGCTGGTATACGAGCGTGATTGGGTTTAGCGCTCTATGCTACTCACATGTAGAGCAGTCTTCAGTTCTTCGTCCTGTGTTATCACGTCCAATGGATGCATATCTGCCACAACATTTGTAAAAATATACAGTATCTATTCCTTCAACCCTCTCTACTACTCCTGCAGGATTAGACACAGCTACAGCTCTACAGAATTGTATTGCAACGAGATATAAAATGAGAAAAGCGTTAACAGTGTATTCTCAAAGGCTTATTGTCATAATGCTCAGAATTAACTTACCTGGCCCCGAGATTACGAACATTTTCTGAGTACGATTTCATACTCAACTCAGAATTTTGTTAATAAAACATTCATGTTTTTCAGCATAGCTTGTGAGTTGAGCACAAAAACGTACTCAGAAAATGTCCGTAATCTCAGGGCTTTATTACCGCATTCAGTCAATTATTTTCATCATTGAAAGTTTACCTAAAATAGTTTCATTTTAACGTATTGGTTCTTACCAGACTTCAAGAAACTCAAGATCTTCCGGATGGTTTCTTCAACAGATAAAGTCAACCACAACTTCTTTTTCTGAAAGTCAGAGAAGGCAAGAGTTCTACACAACAATGTCCAACTGGGAAATCAAGCTTAGCATTATCTCCAACACATTTAAAGGTAATTTCTGCAGACATTATTCAAACAAGAATTGAAGCAGTACCTAAACACTAAGCCGTACGTACCGTAAATGCCTCGATAAGAATAATCCCAAGTGACCAGCTGTCGACCTTGAAACCAGAAGGAGGCTGTAAGCTTGACTCGCAAACATCGTCCACCTCAACGGGTCCAGCGCACACTATCTCTGGCGCCATGTATCTGGGGAGCCTGAAAATAAACATCAGAATTCTACCTGAATCTACCTGTAACATGATCCTTTACCCTCCAACTGGAGATGAAAGTTTTTCATTAACCCCATGTATTCCACCCCAAGTAAAATGTAAAGTGTTAAAACACTTAGCAACATTAACAGTATGTGACTATTACAATGAATAAAAGTTTTCAACAAAACAAAACAAACAAACAAAAAATTCAAAAAAGAATAAAAATAAAAACATTCACAGTATGTTTTTTAGTATCAGAAATATCAATCAATCAGCAAAAATAAATAAATGTAAAGCATCACATATTGAGCAATATTATTACTTTCTATAAGAACATGTGAACTTACCCAATTGGAAAAGAAACAGATGTTCCTGCATCGGTCATGTAATAAATTCCATACTCAGATAACTTGACGTTTCCCTGGAAATGAACATACAAGTTCTACATTAAAAGTTTTATTTGAGGGAATTGTGTTGTTACAATAGCTCATGGAGCTGTAAACATCCAACCAGCGCAGATCAACACAACAGACAGATATATCCTAGATAAAATATTTCAGCCAAAACATATTTTCATATTATGGTCACATAAAGAAAAATAGCTTTTAAAAAATTCATATTAATTTTGTCCCAATATCAACTATCAACACGACAACAGATCAAATCTGCACAGGATTATGAAGATAATAGGAATGAAGGCAGATTATTTTTGACAATTAATTAAAGTATAAAAGTAGTCACGATACACTAGCAGTATCACTAGTAGGTTTCACTAGTCACTAGTCACCTGTGTGTTGAAGAGGATGTTGTGGATACCCAGGTTATGGTGCGAGACGCCGCGACTGTTGAGGTACGTCAGACCCTGCAGAGTCTGGAAGGCCAACGACACCAGGTCAGCTTCACTGAAACAGTCGCAGTAGATAATAGTCGGATGAGCTACAGTGATAGAAATTAAAAAAAATAATAAGAGCTTCATTATCCATCGGCCCAATGTTAATGGTGGTCAAATCTGTAATTTGCAGGGGGTCCCATAGATACCTTTAACCCTCTCCATGCTGAAGGCAACTGGAGATGCCATAAAGAGTAGTGTCTGTGGCTACCGTAATCCAGCAGGGTGAGGGATAACACTGCAGCTTTTCAACAGCCTTTCGTGAGTGAATATGGAGTAAAATGTCGCTGCGGGAATATTTCACCCATTTGCAACGACCTTTCATTAGAACATTGATCTACATGACAGCTCACTACATGACAGCTCACTACATTGATCTACATGACAGCTCACTACATTACCATGTTTTAAAGGCATAATATCACAGATATTTATGGTTGTTTTGGACTAGTTCTTAGCTATAACTGTAAAGTACATTCACT
>JAVCKZ010060141.1:0-15622 GCA_034780755.1 Lepetodrilus elevatus
CCAGAATGTTCACGCCCTTGGATTGGTAGTAATGCAGAGGCAGATACTGAAGAAACGGAACACAGATGATAACATGAGAAAAAAACGAGGATGTCAACATCCCTCAATACTAGCGGGGTCACATACCGGAAGTACATTACATGAGTCTGGAAGTAACTGAAACAGAACCACCGACACACAACTTACATCCTATGACTTTCTTAGAACTGTACATCAAAAGTCAATTGTATTTTCAGAACTTGTTTTATCTTCAGTTTCAACACTCCTGTGAGAATCATCAATTTTGTAAATGAAACTGTGCCTCAATATAGCCCTTCAGAATTCGCCTCGCATTTTAGGATGAACAGGACAACATTTGAGGTATGTACTATCCTAAAGGATAACCTTCCTAGATGCAATGGAACCGAACACAGAGGATAACATGAGAAAAAAAACGATGGATGTCAACATCCCAAGAATGTGTTCCTTCCTCAGTACTAGCTGGGTCACATACCGGAAGTACACTACATAACTCTGGAAGTAACTGAAACAGAATCACTACCAGCAGTCTACAAATGAAGAACAAGAAAGAGAAGAGAAGAGGAAAAAGAGGTTACCTGTGATTATGTTGAAGACGCTCTAACGAAACCATGGAAGCAGTAGTTATAAGGATTGCTATATAATAAGTTAGGAGTCCACACCGACCCCTTTGGTGGGAGAGGGGTAGTCCTACAATATGCAGGATAACTACAGTGATCGAAATAGAGCCTGCCCGGAGCTCATTGTCACCCTAAATTGTCCCTGGTCCCCCTAAAGTTCCATGAGCTGTGCTCGGATGACCTCCTTACTTTTGGATGACTTGCAAGTGCAATCATTATTTGATTATCCGAATAAGCTAACACTACGCTTTTCAAAATAACATGTATAATGCCCGCAAGCTCAACACGCTGTTCTTCTCAGTAAATAATATACCGTAGCGATTCCGACTATGGATGGAGCTTAGTTAAACTCTTCGCAGTTACTCTATATAATATGCAACTTAGTGATACCTGTGGTTGGTGGTGGTTTCCGGTTGGCCAAGTCATGTCACTTCTAAAGTTTATTAAATCGAAATCTTCTATAAGTACATCGACACTTCAGTCCGCGATTCCGTGTACTAGTACTAGCAAGGACTATGATTCAATAAAGCGTAAACGCAGCTTCGTACCAAATTGTAAGAAACTCGAAGTCGACAACGTGTTTACAACTGGATCCGATAATTTTCATGTGTCGGCCAACTGAAGGGACCCCCTAACTCTTCTTAGAGGGGGTCACAATGACCCCTTAATTGTAAAATTCCATTTCTATCACTGCATTTATGTACAGATACACTTCAATCAGGAAATGCACATCAGCCCAAAGCCAAGAATATAAATCTCAATCGTGTGTGTACGTGTGTGTCTGTGCTATATGTGTGTGTGCACTTGCTATAATATGTGTGTCTGTGTGTGTGTGTGTGTGCATGTATGTGTGTCTGTGCTATGTGTGTGTGTGTATGTGTCAGGTGGGGTATGAGCAAGACAGGTGGTTGGTGGTGGTGTCGCTGTTTTTTCTTCTTTTCTAAATGAGTGATTTAGTGAATTATGCAGGGTTTTCCCCCTAAATTGCTAATGCTAGGTCATCACAAATTGCTGCCTATTTTCGTAATTTGTTAAAGAAATTACGCCTTCTGCCACGATTATCAAATACTAATATTGCCCCTATCCCTTCAATCAAAGATTTTGACAATTATGGAGGAGCTCTAGCCTCTAGCTTTATTGTCTTCTCCCTTACTTCCCTATCTATCTACGAAAAATATAAATAATAAACTCAAACGCTATCCATGGGGGAAAACCCTGTGCTATGTTATGTGTCAATTTTCAGGAAAGGAAACTTACCTATGAAAAGATCTAATCTGTATAAATAACAAAATGTCAATTTCCTACTGGGCACATTTTGCGATATATTTATTATTAATATTTTAAAAAGCGATATGGGATAGAACTGATTAACATCCACATGTTATTGATCGAGAAGACAGAACCTGAAATAAAATCTGTGCTGCTGTATGACCCATGAGGCAACCCAGATAGCAAGGCAACGTCAGCCAAACTGATTTCAGCTATCTTGGTAGTTCAACTAGTTAAACGTCGGTCTTTTATGGGAGGTCTTTAGCTAAAGCCCTCACATAAAAGACCGACGTTTGACTAGTTGAACTAGAACAATGAATGCTTTCCAAAATTATGTTTTATGGATAAATGATCTGCTCTCTTGGTTTGTTTATTTTGACTGTCGGTATGCAGAACAAGCAAGACAAAGTTATGTTTACATGACTGTGATGTCATTTTCAGTGATTGCCTACCATGTGCAAAATGCAATATTCAAAACATTTTGTTATTTATTTATTTTTAAATTTAAAAAATATATAAAAGAATATTCAAAACATTTTAAAATCAACCAATTACCAAAGAGAAACAATTACTTTGCCAGAAAGTTTTACTAAAAATAAATTGTAATTTTCTTTCTCAGTGTTTGGTATGGAGCCAGACATGACTCGCGAGGGTGGCAGCATTCCTGTGACCTTGACCTTCCAGGAGGCAACGGGGAAGAACGTGATGCTTCTCCCGATGGGCTCATGCGACGATGGCGCACATTCCCAGAACGAGAAGATAAATATATCAAACTACATCAACGGGGTGAGCGAGTCAGTAAATTTGAAGTGCAGAGGGTTAAACTTCCATGTTTTTTGGACATTGGAGCCAAAGGTCCCAGGTTCAAATACCGTCATCAATGGTTGTGAAAGTTACCTTTCTGACACAATATTGATAGGATGTGCTGTCTGGCAATATAGTTACCATCCTTGGTCTGTCTTTAACCGCCATTGCTCGCAGGTTTACTGCAACATTGAGCGCTACAATTCAGGTTTCCTGCAGCCATAAACTGACAAGCCGTGATAAAAGTGAAAAAATCTTGAAAGTGGCTCTAAACCCTGAATAATTATTTTCAAAAATAAATATATTCCACGATCAGGCCCCGAGATTACTAAACATTTGGAGTATAAAGGATTTCATATCTGAATATATGATGAAACTATTTCTAAATATGTACATCTTATTTTTCAGGTGAAAGTATTTGCATCGTACCTGGATGAAGTTTCTAAAATAAAATGAACACAAATCTTCACACAATCAAACTTTCTCAACTGTGATTAGTAAACTTATCGAAAATTATTTAAGTTTAGAAACCAGCTTTAGCATGTGACGATCAAATACTTAACAGTATTATTGTATTGCTATGGATGTTTATTTTCTTCAGTAGCAGCATGTAAAGATCAAAAGAATAACAGTATTGTAGTGTTGCTATAGATGTGTTTATGTTCTTCAGTAACATATCTATTGTAGGACGTAGTATAGATTGATAAATATAATACACCACATGGTATACTAATTTCTATTAGTAGATTAGTATGTTCTGATATAGATATGGAACGATATATAAATAAGACACTGTTATGGACTTGGTATTCGCATGGAGCTTCACCGGTGCAAGATTAAAAATGCAACAATTATATTTTGTACAAAATGATATTGATGACTATTAAAAAGTTCTATTAATAGCCCAGTCTTGTGTAATTATGAAAGTCATCATATCGGAGCTATCAGTCATCATATCGGAGCTATCAGTCACAATATCAGAGCTATCAGTCACAATATCGGAGCTATCAGTCACAATATCAGAGCTATCACTCACAATATCATAGCTATCAGTCATGATATCAGAGCTATCACTCACAATATCGGAGCTATCAGTCACAATATCAGAGCTATTAGTCACAATATCAGAGCCTATCAGTCATGATAACAGAGCTATAGTTCGGAACAACCAGTCTTATTGGATGTGACAATGGAGCTATAAAAGTTGCCATATAAATTTGTCAGCATCATCAGCAATGTGTGGCCATTTCTATGTCACCATTTCTATTCTATCAGTCACCATAACGGAGCTATCCATCAAGATTCACAATATAGACTGCAGATCTTCAACAGTTCTTATGCAACATACAGTGCTCCCTCGATATAACACTGGGTCCATGACATGCCACCCGCATTATAATACCCGCGTTATATCAACAAATATAATTGGAGAAAAAGATTGGTTTTTTGTTTGTTTTTTAAAATGGGGTCCACGTTGGACCCCGCGTTGTATCCGAATCCGCGGTGTATCGAAGGGCGTTATATCGAGGGAGCACTGTAATAATAATTTGAAGTTATATTGCACTAGACTCCATACACAAGGTCCATGCTCAAAGAACTACACTATTATCACCTCGGACATTGGATCAGTGTGCACTCATACCTTCTCAACTTGCTGGGAAGTATGCAACTGGGTGGTTTTTTTTAACATGTGCAGTATTAAAGCATCGTTCAGCATCGGTTAATACACACATGGTTATATCATTGCAATGTCGACAGGATATAGACAACAAACATAAAATCATTTATCTTGATTGTTTGTTTATTAAAATATTTGAATTTCGGTGCAGGTGCCATATAGACAAAGACGCTCACAACAATGACAGCATCAAATTTACGGACTTGCTTTCCAGACTTAAAGATTCACACATCGCTATTACATCAAAAAAATATCATGTTTTATTGTTATATTTCTCATTGAAATGTAATTTTTGTAATTATTTACAATACCATAATTACCCTAATAAATCGAACAGGAGAAAACAATTAAATTTGTAGCTATCAGTAAAATTTAAAATGATCGGTGTTGGAACAACCAAATTAAATACATGATGCATATTTTTTTTAAACACCGCAATTTAAATTTTTTTTTTAATTGTTGAAAGAATTATTGTGTTAAAATAGATCTAATTAGAACATTTTGAGTAGAAAAGAAATGGTCACATTATTTTTAGGGTAATATTTTCTTTTTGACGACTGATTTAGGCGTTCGAAACAAATAGAGGGTTTATTAGGGTAATTGTGGTACATGTACATTTCTATACCGATAATTGAAATACTTTCCACGATGAACAATTTCGAAAAGTTGGCAAGTTCCACTATTATTCATACACGATGGATTATATACGACGTAACACGACTGCTATACTTGTTGGATTTGACAAATAAAGCATTCTAGCACTTATAAGAATAATTTCATATGACAATGGTTAATTCATAATGACCAATATGGTCAAGAGACATGAATTTGAAAAGAAAGAAAATAATACATTAAACCGTTCCGTTAATACATCGATATAGAAAAACTTAATGAATGATGAGAGATTAGAAAATTTGACAAAGTAGGTGAATATTCTCCAATTTTTCAATAATTAGGCTTTGAGAAACCTTCAAATCATTATGTACTATAGTTAAATATGTTCGAAATGTCGAGCACATTTAATTTGATGAACAAAGAATTCATGTCATGATTTGGCTACATGTTCAAGACAGCAGTTCCGCTGCTATATAGGGCTTCTCTGATTGAATACAGCACATAAAAGGTTAACTAAATGACAAAGTCGTAGTTTAACCCTCTCCCTGCTGGATTAGGCCATCACTTCTCTTCATGGCATCTCCGGTTGTCTCCAGCATGGAGAGGGCTAAAATGAGTGTCAGTATAAGCTATTATCTCTTACATGTAGGTAAGTGAAATATATTACTGTATATTTTAATATAATATACATAATATATAATCATTTAATTAACAAGATGTAAGCAGCAAACATACTTCTAATTATGATAATATTGCGACCAATTTCATAATTATAATGTAAAGAAAAAATATATGGAAACACGGAGCAAAATAATTGTTTGCGAAATTATAATCGCGGCAGACAAATAAAAAAATGTCAAATCTCCAATATAATAATATTTCATTATTAATATGTTACTTGGCAAACTATGGCACAATGATACAAAGACATATGAGTTGATAGTCATGTTTGTTCAGCGGGAGCTTTCATAAATTTATAGCTAAAATTCAGTGCAATTCTACTGATAGACAATATTAATCATTCAGTTATGTGATTCTACTCAAAATATGTCTAATATACTAAAGATATCCATTAATAATACATGCACGATCTTGACCTACCTATCTGAAAAATTCTAGATAATAACTATATGTATGTAACTTTCTAAATTTTAATAAATGCTGGTTTATTCTCAGTTCAAATAAATACTTCAAATAGAGCAATCAGATATAGGCAGCTATATACCGGTAGATGAATATTGGACCAAACACCCACAAAACACTCACAAAACATTCAATGATTCAGCTTTTGTCCTCAAATGTTATCATGTTGTTAACCCTCTCCCTGCTGGATTAGGTGCTGGCACTGCTTGTTAGGGCATCTCCAGTTGCCTCCAGCATGGAGAGGGTTAATTAAACATGTCATTGTATGTAACACATGGGATACTATCTCACTCATTACCGGGTACCCATGGGGATTCACGACTATAGTTGTGGGGAAAGCATTTTTGTTGTGACGTGTTGGTCGGTATCAGTCTCTAGAACAATGTTAACTCGGTTGGGAAAAAACTCCAGCTTTTCCAAGCAGGTAATTAATTAGGCAAATCAATGTCAGCATATGTCGCCATGCCTCCCACAGATAAAGAGACATTAATTCCCACGGAATAAAAAAATATATATTTTTTTAAATCCCAATTTAAAATAATAATAAATAAAAAACATTAAATAAAAAAATAAAAAATAAAAATAAAAAAAATTTAAAAAAATATTAAAAATTAAAAAAATAATTAAAAAGGAATTCCCCACGGGTAGTGTGTAGCAGCGAGGTGTATAGTATCCCATGTTACGCACAATTTATGCATATATGTATATAATTATGAAACCTAATAGGTTCTTGATAATGGAATTCTATCACCAACGATACAACACATTACGGATAAAATTTGAAACTAAAGAACGGTAACATGAAATAAAATTCATCAATACACAACAATATTCAACAGTGGTGGTGAGCATTGTAACACATCACTGGGATACGCAACAGAAATATAAACTCAAATATATTTCGTCGCATTCATCTTATCAACATATTCATTCAAACTTATAACATGATTATATTTTCTTTCACCACACAGATGAAAAAAACAAGCACACAGCTATCTCTGTAGCCATTTTACCAATGAAATTTACACATAATTTATAAAACTATTAAAAAATGATATTTTAAAGATTAACCGACCAAATCACACTTTCACTCCAAAAATACACAATTGAACAAACTTATCAGCATGGAATTTACTACTGTGATTATAATAATCGGATAATTTGAACTTCACAGAAATAATTCACACTAGCGATATTCTACTTGCAAAGAAAATAAATATTCTATGTGAAAAGAAAAAAAGATACTAGGAATTCTAAATATTAAATTGACAATAATAACCAAATAAATATTACAAACACATCACACTCGAAGAAGCATAATATAAAGGGTTAAAGTTGATGTACAGAAATTCAATGCATAATGAAACATTTCAAAATATGTTGTACACTGAACAACAAAAGTTTATGTGCAGCTGGATAATTACCGGTATCTTTCGATTTCACTCCATCCTATAATTTCTTTTTGTAAGGATATAAATATAATATATCCGGATAAAGATACGACTTGCTTGTCACTCATTACATTATGTCACAGTAACTTTTTTTGTTCAGTATACTCTGTAGGATATTTGCATGATTAGGAATATTGATATTTCGTAATTCTAATTATGCTTTTTGTGCGAGATCAAATTATGTGCTACTGCTACTAATACAGTTAACTCTTGATAGTCCAATAATCACCAATAATATGTGGATGTTCAGCTATAGGGACAGTTTTGTCAGAAAACTGGACCATACGGTTGATCGAGGGGTAACTACATATCCAGTGATGCACTGAGGTATTTTGTAGAACATATTCTCGTGTGATAAACCATTACCGTAAATATGAGATAACAAAATAGCCCTCTTTCCATGAGTATTGCAAAGGGAGATAATTCTATATCATGCAGGAGTATCTAAACTACCATTATAGAAGAATATAAAAAGCAAGTGATTTGCTTGGTTTTTTTTTAATGCCGTTTTTCTCCCAGATGTGAAAATATTGCTCGATGATCTAGCCCCCTTGGTTATGAAATATTTTTAGTATGATTTCAAGCTCAACTGATAAGTTTTGTTCACATGCAAAATTTGAGTCGAGCATGAAATCATAATTAAAAAACGTTTCCTAACTTTAGAGCTTGCTTAGAATGGGAATCAAATACATACATCACACCCATACCTATCTACCATACCATAAAGAAACATGACTGCAGGGCAAGATTTAAACTTTCGTTTTTTTTAAAGTAAGTAGAATGAGCGATATATTTATTAAGGTCGCAACGAGAATTTGTTATCTATACGCAACAATGCGTTAAGTAGAGAAAGGTACGTGCAATTTCGTAAGTAATTGAGCACCAAACCTATGAAAGGCAGCTAGAGTTTTGAATACACAAAAAATATGTACGCGTGTATCGAATGTGAATGCATATGGACAACGACTTTCTGAGGCACTGTAGTGGTAATAATGGGTGTTATCATCCATTTTGTGTCACGTGCTAGCGAAAACCACTGTAACCTACTCTGGTGGTTGTGATAAGCATTTTAGTAGCATTGTACTATAATATGTGCTTTAACCTTTGACACACACGTACGCATATTCTGTGTGTATTCAAAACTCTACTGTGTGTATTCGGCACCCCATATTCGTGATACGCATCATATTCGCCACTAGGTGTATTCATTGCAGCTCTAATTATGATACTCATTGATATATTTATTTTATTTTGTTTTAAATTGTGAGTTTCGAGCTGCCTTCAAGATTCTGTCACATATATCACGACAATAACTCAATGTGTCTAACTTATTATGCACTTTTGTATAATGACTACGGTATATTATTCGAGATGAGCAGGCAACTAAATACTATATAGAATACACTAGGCTATGGTAAGCTTAATCACATTTTTACAAAGTTTAATAAATCCTTCCTATCTACAGATTACTTTCCTTTGTTGAAATGATTCGATTTATTTTTGTTCCGATATTCATTTCTTTGTTATTAAATTTTGCCTAAGCAATAGACTTTGAAGAGTTAGTGAGTTCATTGTTTTACGTCATAGCGGGAATATTTCATCCATATGTGATGAAGAACAATGACAAAATCTATAACATATGTATCAATATAAACCATTGTTTAAAAACATTTGTCTTGAACAAATTGACAAATACCTTGTTTTAATGTAAAATCTAAAACATTTGGGTGAATTCTTTTTTTGCACAAATATTTTTCCATTTGGGGATTACAAGCCTAACTTAACAAAATCTTAAATATCGCCTTCTGGGACCTTAACAACAAAAACAAACTGATACGTCAATATTGTTAGGATATTGTGCGAGTCTCTAATAGTCCACAGTACATAAGTTAAGATTTTATTCGAGTTGGCTATATGTAGATAGATAGGAAAACGCTTCGTCAATTTCAATATTTGCCCATGGGCGAGACAATAATACGCCAAATAGTAATCACGTGGAAGTATTAATAACTGGATACAAGGTGAGACATTGTATTTAATTGGGACTGGCTGTAGGACAACAGTACGTGGAATGATATATGGCACACAACTAATTCTCATCTTTTGTGTTAAAAAATGGGCAGCAGTCATGATCAGTTCCAATTTTGTCAATTAACTTTTAAAATTTATTAAAATATGTTTGTTATTTTACTAAAATAATACTTGCTATTACTAAACTAAAAAAAACTAGTTATGCATCACCATTTCAAGTACAGGAATGAAAATAGTTCTGATTAACGTAAATGAATGAGTAGTTAGTCTACATTATGATAATAAATGCCATAAAATATAAAGCTTATAAACATTCTGTCGCAGAATCAGTACAAATGCAGTAGGAAACAACCCTATAGTACCAAGAGAAACAGAAGACCGTATTTTGGTATAAACTCTGCGCGAATAAGAAACATAGATAACAAATACAAATGTGCAAAATTTGATCATCCTGTTAAAAAAAAAATATGAGATAATCAACAAAATCTTTTTTTTTACAATAGGAATCTATGAAATAAATAACATGGAAATTCGCTTCAGCTCTTTGTATCTTTCCCGTTTGTAGTAGACTTGAACGGAGGTTTCGAGGTTATGGTGAAACAGTAAATGTTGAGGTAACTGCAAATTTCCTGGCAAACACTCGACGAATACCGAATTATATCCACGGTTACATAAATCTGAAATACAAAAATATAATAATAAATTTCCACCAACAATGAATTAGTGCTTTACGTCACAGCAGGAATATTTCAACCATAGTGTTAACATTTTTGAAAACAAAAGATATTATAAAAAGTCATGTGGCATTGCGGCTTTAACAACGGTTGTCATGGGCTACTACTTACACAGCACATCCATAGGACGAAATATTCATTGAAGAAATGGTTGAAGTATTGATTTAAAAACATCATCCCTGGCCCCAAAAGCCCTGTGTCCAGTAGGGGCATTTCGCTCCTGGTCATGTGAGCAACCTGAAATGGTAACAAATCCAGTAACAACATGTCACGCCACAGTAATCATGGACTTACCGAATCCCAGAAGTTCAATTTTGTAAATATATTTATTTTTTTTAAAAGAAGAAAAAAAGAATAGCAATAAAGTGAGTGGGAATTGTTAGTAATTAATTGTTTGTTTAACCCTCTCCCTGCTGGATTAGGAACAGGCACTGCCCTTTAGGCATCTCTGGTTGCCTTCAGCATGGATAGAGTTAATAGATATTCAGTGGATTTGACACAGCACAGCTCTTTAGGGCATATCTGATTGCCTCCAGCATAGAGAAGGTTTAGAGGGGAACAATGCAACATTGGTGGTGAACATTTTGACGATAGTTTGTCATTGAGACTTGTTTGCCAATCGGCTCACAATGTCTATCCTATAATTATTTTGTATTTAATTAAACTTTTAAATTTTTAAGTGGGATTTAAAGCCGCTTTCAAGATTCTTTCAATTATATCACGGATTGTTAGTTTAACCCTCTCCCTGCTGGATTAGACACAAGCACAGTTCTTTAGGGCATCTATGGTTAAGACAGAAGGAAACTCGCAACATCCGTAGCACTGAATATTGCAGTAAACCCGCGAGCACGGGCTGGTACTGACAAGACCAAGGATGATATCTGCATTACCACTCTACAGGCAATGCATCCTATCAATATCGCGTCAAAAAAGTAACTTTCGCGAACATAAAGTACCGGGCTCCTGGGCCGGGATTTGAACCCGGAGCCTTTGGCTCAGCAGGTTTACAAACTCACCACTAATCGATTCGTCACTTTCGCCGCCAGCAGCCCAAAGCTAATAATGTACAAACATGGATGACGCTCAAATAGATTGGTGGGCGACTTAGCTTGAATCATCACACCTAGAAGGATGACCAGCGCCATGGGAATCACCGGAAATATGGTGCTAGTTCCCTGAAAACAGAAAACAACAAATTACGGAAAACGCCAAAATTATATTAAAAAAACAAACACATTTTAATATGAATCATAATTAATTATTTAATTACTATTGTAGTGAATAAACAATATACCAGTGTTTCTGGTGATACATGTACTTCAAAATGGTAATAAAAACTTCTATGATATCGTATTCAAAATGTTTTCGTAATCTTGCGGCCATGTCCCCTCTGTGGATTTGAACTCGGGACATTTTGGCTCCAAAGTCTAACGCTCCACCACTAAGCTACCACCTACCCTGAGATATACATGGTAAGTAACAACTGTCTGAGATATGAGCTCCAATTTACAAAGCTAAAACCATCTAGCATACATGTCATAAACAATTCTACCATTAAATAATATTTATTAAAAGAATTTACACATTGAAAAATATCAAACCTATTAAATATGTAATAGATCACATCTTAATATAATTAGAGATTGCTTTAATTTTTATATACATTTAAAATAATTACTGTAAATACATTCAGATTCTGTGAATTCCATAGTAAATACTGTAACGGTATACATAGTATCCATTCAATTATTTAGAAAATGTATACATGTATTAGTGAAACACACCATCTATCTACCCATTGCTTGTTATGGACAAAAAAAACTAAAACACATTAAAAACTAATACGGTGTTAGCTGTGTGCTGAAAATCTAATATCTACAATTCGTACTACGAACGGAAAACAAAACGTTTGTGTTACAAATAACTACAGAGATCCAAATTGATATAGCATGTAAATGTGTACACTAGAAACGTAGAAATATTTCGGAGAGTTCTTGATATGTGTGCCACAACACCTGCCAGCCATAGACATAATCCATAAATCTATTAACATGATCGTAAACTTAAAGGGTAAATCCACCATAAAATAAAACAAAATTTCCACTTCACTATCCAGCTACCAGTTGATAGTACTACCATGAAGATGTTTTACAAATTTTACATCTTTCGGCATCCAAACTCTGAAAATTTACTTGTTTGCTGCACAAAAAAATAAACAAAACAAATACAAATACAACAATTACATGTCATTGTGACCTTTCAAGGTCATCAAAAAAGGTATTGGCACTTAATCAGATATGATCATATGAACAAAAATATCTTTCAGCTTCTGTTGTTAACATGTATTGAAAATGCACAGAAATAATTATTATGTAAATTTAGAGACTGACCCTGACCCTGACCCTTTGACCTATCTATCCCAACACCATTTCATACAACATTTAAGCTAGACAGAATATTGAGCTGTATTTATAGGGGCATTCTTACATCATTTTGACAAAACAATATCACTTGACCGACCTGTGATGAACCACAGTGACCTCTGAATTAGCATATTGCAAGAAATGACCCATGTACGTATTTATGAACTACTTCTCATTGAACCAGAGACACCAGATACAGAGATTACAAACATTTTCAAGTACGATTTTATGCTCAACTCAAATTTTCGTTCACAAATCCCCATATAAAAATTTGAGCTTGAGCATGAAATTATGGTATACTCAAAACGTTTCATAATCTCGCGACAAGAACATTTAACATATAGCAGAGAGGAAAACGAGTATAAACCAAACAGATGCACAAATATGTAAGCACAGATACTACATAACACACTGAATATGCCAAGGACTCGGATACCATGTCAGCACTAAACTACAAACAACATTGACGAAAGAAGTATTATTTTAATAATTCACACCACAAATGCACAATTATACTAGCAGGCAAATTACTATGTAGATATAGGGGCTGCTCCTTTCTACAGTGTTCTAGCTGTTCTGTCTGTACTTTCTGTCCGAGGCATGCGCAGTTATAAAGGATCAACACAGCACAGTGTAACTGCGCATGTCTCGGACAGAAAGTACAGACAGAACAGCAGCCCCCTATACTAGCTAGCTACAACACAGTTCAGTACCTATCATGAACGACACCATGATGTATATGGTTTGACCCTATAGATCACTGGCTAGATGTTTCCAACTTCTACTTATTGTATTTCCAATGATGAATATGTAAGTATGTTCGTTCATCAGAAGGATAGCAAATTTATTACAATTCTACGATATCCATGTTGCTGCCGTCTAAATCTAGGAAGTGCAAATAAAATGCTTGAAATTAGTAAAAATAACAAAGGGGGATATTCATCATATGATGTGTATTAAAAATACATTTTTGTGTGTGCACGTGTTGGGGCATAATTTTGTGTAATTAAGTTAAATTGCTATGGAAATCAACAACAGAATGTGTTAGGTTGTGAGGGAAACCATGCAATACCGATCTTCAACAGTTAGTTCAAAAAATCTCAGTGAGTGAAAAGTGAATGAATAGTGAGCGAATAGTGAACATGGTGAGTGAATACACCATTTCAGCCATATATAAAAAATATCATATTTATTTGTTGTATAATAAATAACTTTAATAAGACCTATGAGCAGTGGTTGGTACAAGGACACCAAGGGGTGATAACTCTAAACTATCTACACATACCCGATACAAACATTGACTCAGAGATGATACCAGGGCACCCAGATAGGATTCAACCTCAAATCACCCCACCCCTCAGGAGAGCATAATATACTGTTAGTATGGGAAACATGGCTATGTATAAATATATAACACAAGCCTGGGCCTGAGATTACGAAACTTTCTGAGAATGATTTCATACTCAACTCAGAATTTTGTTCACAAAACGTCAAGTGACGTCATAACCCTAGACTCACAGCATACTCAGGCTATGACGTCACATGACGTTTTATGAACAAAATTCTGAGTTGAGTATGAAATCATTCTCAGAAAGTTTCGTAATCTCTGGGCCTGGAGTTATCCAAGAGTATATTTCCTGATAGATAAGAGTATATTAGGGGTCACATGAAAGCATCTAGGATATGATAATTTGGGAATATCATGCTTACAATGACAGTCCCATGTTCTTTGTTCAGTACATTAAATCAAAATCGCTAACCAATAATATATTACGACTATATCGGTACACGAGCTAGCAAGAAATCATGACAATAAAGCACTAATCCTTGAGTTACATCAATAACCATATTGAAAAGTGAAACGTTATCGTATTCTTATCTCTCATAAGTAAATAATTATATATAAACTTAGGAACCTCTGTGAGTGCAAGTTTTATTCAATATTCTAAGAAAACGACATATTAGTACATTATTAAATATACCATAATTTTATTAATGAACCCAATTCTCCAATATTCTCAAAAAACTACACTATTACAATAGAAAATTGAAATGTCAAAACAAATAAATTAAGCTTATAATTATATCTATTATTAATTGGACTCAATCTTCCTCATATTCTAATCTTGGCAGGCTAAAGTTAATTTAATTTTAAAATAAACACAATAATAGATCCTTTATAACAATCGACCTAATTCCCCCATATTCTAAGGAATCGACCCAATTCCAAATTATTCCAAGGAATCGACCCAATTCCCCCATATTCCACGGAATCGACCCAATTCCTCCATATTCTAAGGAATACAACATTACACCAATGGAAAGTTGGCAGCCTAAAGTTGACTACGCATCTAACCCTCTCCCTGCTGGATTCGGCAAAGACACTGCTCGTTAGGGCATCTCCGGTTGCCTCCAGCATGGAGAGAGTTAAACAGTGGGTTATTTACAAAAGCAAGCAAGAAAGTGACAAGGCCATACATGGGGTCTGCTTACAGCTACGGTGGATCCATTCCGCCCCACTCCGCCTTGCATCACGGTGGTGTACGTCCGCGCCACCACCAGGAGGGCACCACCGACACTCAGGATGATGACGACAACCTTAACCTCCAGGCCTATGATTGGCACCTGAAACAAATGCCACGTATACAGGACCATTGTCTTTTGTTTTAAATTTAAGGGATAGAGTACGGTCTACCCCTATATATACTGTATTAAAGTATAGTTTTGCCCTGAACTATTATAGTTAAAGTACGAGGACGCTATTGCTATTCTAACATAGCACACATTTGTTGAAATACGAAAATTAGATGCATCAACCGTCCGTTTACTAATACAT
>JAVCKZ010060152.1:0-15621 GCA_034780755.1 Lepetodrilus elevatus
GCGCAGTTACCAATGATCAACACCGCACCGTGTAACTGCGCATGGGTCGGACAGAAAGTACAGACAGAACAGCTAGAAAGGAGCAGCACATTGGTAACTGCGCATGGGTCGGACAGAAAGTACAGACAGAACAGCTAGAAAGGAGATGCCCCCCTGGAGACATGTTCATTCATAGACATGGGAAGACTCAAGATACTTGAACAAGATGAACTCCATCTGTCAAGTCCGGAGTCTCTGGGTCAGGCACATCTGCCAGACTGCAGTTAATTTTAGCCCATGAATACATCCCTGGCTATCCCGGCCAATTTGGAATAAGTATGCAGTGAATGTTGCCCAGCAGTTATATGCTTAGACCTTCTTATCTATGTGTCTGTAGACCTTATGCGTGTCTATGATATAGTTATCTGCCTTTTCTTATCTTTGTTATGTAATGGGATCGTTTTGCATTAACTCTGCTGCTAAAAGAAAGAAATTTACGATGATGTGTTGAATACTTGGAATTTATTAGTAAATAAAAATAGTTTACTTAATTTTATTTTTATTTTATTTCTGATTTAGTGATTAAATAAACATTTCTGGGAGACTAATATTGGAGAAAATTAATGGCTAGTAGGATTTATTTTCCATGGGTAAAATAAACAATGTGTGTAGTAAGAGCATTAGATTTGAATATATATTTAACTCTCACCATGCTGAAGACAACCAGAGGTGCCTCAAAGAGTAATGCATGTGCCTAATCCAAGAGCGAGAGGGTTAATGACATCTTTCTTCATGATACTGCTGACTTTTATGGATATTAATTAATGTTACATGCCTAGGATTAATGACTGAATAATTAATATTAATTACTAACAATTAACATTACCTTACTGTTATGTATTTAACCCTCTCCCTGCTGAAATAGGCACAGGTACAGCTCTTCAGGGCATCTCTGGTTGCCTTCAGCATGGAGAGGGTTAAAGCAGGATTCTGAGTTACATAATTGAAATCACTGTCTCAAAACTTGCACCTATGAATATACAGTCCTTGGACTCCTTGCCAACAACATTTCAGTGTAGCAAATATCATATCTATCTCGTTATATACCCATCATTTACAAATAGAATGAATAGAACCGAATGGAGCACATCATATGTAGCCAAATATATTCTCTTTATACCCATCTTTAACCTTCTCCCTGCTGAATATAATCAAAGTGTTCTATTTCTGCATGTGATCGGGCAACTTAAGTCGCCTTCAGCAGGGAGAGGGTTAATAAACAGACACCATCTCTGTGAATTTATCAGGAAACTTAACGGCCAAAATTCTGTACACCACCAACAACCCTGGGGTGGAAAATCAGGAAAACTGTGAAAACCTCAGCCATGTTTCCCCATGTGTCCATTGTGTCGACACAACATGCACGAGTACCTTAGTCTGCACCACTACTGCAGGCTAGAGTTACTTAGTCGGTCATTGCTTTCAACATTTTGCGGCTCGTGTATCGAGAAACGAGACAGACATAATTGATTTGAAACATCCTTCAAAATTAGTCTTAAGGAAATCAGTCTGATTGAGTGGCTCCACAAACAGCTATAAATAACCTGTCAAGGAATAGGCCTACTGCAATCTGTAGCAGTCGCTAATCAAAGGAGTCTGATGGTTTAGAGCATAATGTCTTCAAGGCATGGTAAAAGAAGGTTATTGCATGGTATGCTGCACGTATGAAATACATATATAAAAGATTCGTGGCCATGAAAGGATGTTTTTCCTTTTATTAATTGTGACAATATTGACTAAATCCCTTTACAATTATTTTTTTTAACAACAATGATAAGAAAAATAAATAAAAAATGGAGTAAATGAGTGAGTGAGTGAATTATTGTTTTACGTCAAAGCAGGAATCTTTCACCCATACATGATGATGAATTAATTACTAATGCAATAAATAAATTTAATTTGTTTTAAAGCAAACAATAAAGCTATAGCAGACATTAAAAAAAAATCTGATATTTCAGTCACACTAGTTTTTACTACACTTTAGTAATCTAATATTACACATTGTTGAACTAGCTTATTGAAATTCAAAAGGTCAAGCCCCTTTTCATTAGGTTGCACCTATAACTCTTAAGAAAAGTACAACACAGCATTAAAAACAGGATTTACAATTTATAAGCAAGTTTGCAAGTTCTGAATCAATTTTTACCATCCCTCCTATGACCCATGAACGTCTCAGCTCAATGGGAAATAGCATTACAAAGCAATAGGTGTCGTTATTTCCATACATTTGCCTGGGTTATGGTTCAAGTCATACAACCCTCCCACACTTTTAAGCCAGGACACACGCACACCAGTGGCCTTTGTGTTGAAAAGATCCATCCATTATTAACTCATGTACAGGGTTGTGACAAGGAAATAGCTTGGCGCCAATACTATTTCTTATGCAAGTTTATGACATGACCCTGGATGTAATAATTATGATCAACGAATGTTAACTAGTATAGTAATGTTATGATAGTACTGTACTAAAATTAACAGGCTTCAATATATTATATGCACATTCTGAGGCTAAATTATTAACCATGTGATGCAGTATAGTTTTTATATCATGATAAACAATTATATAAAGTATATTAATATTATTGTTTTACGGCACAGCATTAACCTTTCAACCATACGTGACGAGAACAATTATAAAGGAAATGTTCATAAATATGTCATTGGCAATCATTGATAGGTCTAGTTAAAATATTTGTAAACTTCATTTAGAAAATATCTGGAAGCAGGTGACACTGTTAAAAACGTAAACTTGTGTATTTGAGTGAACTTAATAATACGTGTAATTTACTGCATATTTGAGTCAGACTATGTAATTTCCTGTTACATTTGAGTGAGCCTGTTAATTTGAGTGAGTCTATATTAACCCTCTCCATGCTGAAGGCAACCAGAGATGCCTCAAAGAGCAACAACTGACTGTATCTAATCCAGCAAGGAGAGGGTTAAAAGTACTTTTTAATCAATTCTCTATTGATCCAGCAACAAGGATGTAGTATACGGTGTACAAGCACTGGCTGGTATTTCCCAGGCATGCAAGGTGTGATACTATTGAACTGACGTCACACGTGTGACGCGAAGTACTGTGATAGTCAGACAGTCGCAAATAAATAACGATTTACTATCAATGTGCTGCTGACGTATTTTCACACGTCGCTTTGATGAAAGTCATGTTTGTCGACCCCAGAAGTTTTTCCAATAAGTACCGTTTAACCTTCTCTATTTCTGCATGTGATCGGGCAAGTTAACTCACCTTCAGCAAGGCGAGGGTTAAAAGTCATTGAACTCTTCTACAGATTTTTTCAATGTTTTTTAAACTTTAAAGTTTAAAAAACATTGAAAAAATGTTTGATAGACCTGTATAATGGACAAACACATTTCGATATGAGACTACTGTAGTTACGCTTGATTTATCCACCCAAAAGTTGTTATTTACTGATGTACTCGATAGTTATCCAGGGATATAAGTTACCACTCAACCGGCGGCCTGATCCATTTCTTGTAATGTTAAAGGAATCCTACGGGCGAGTAGAAATTTCATATTTATTATTATTCGGGCGTTTTAAAGTTAAGTTTCAACCCTGGTTATCAAAATATTAATATTTTATGTGAATAAAGGGAACGTTCCGCTATTTATCTTGTCTTTGGTGCATCAACTGATCTATGAAGGAATTTGCAAGCAAACGTGTCCGTAATGCATTATATTTTAGTCGTACAGTACCACTTAAGAGTTATGTCCATTTGCATTGATAGGGGAAATCCCCTGAAGCAAGTTAAATACGACTATATTCAGGTTGTCTATCCGAGGGGTTGCTGTGGAATTCTGTCTATTATACAGTGGTGGAAAGGTTTTTGCAAGTACAAACAAGATTGTATGTATGTCAAATGAATGTACTTTGCAGTTGTAGCTAAGAACTAGTCCAAAATAACCATATCTGTGATAGTATGCCTTTAACCCTCTCCCTGCTGGATTAGGCATAGGCAATTGCTCTTTAGGCATGTCTGGTTGCCTTCAACAGGGAGAGGGTAAATAACATTTTAGCTGTTTTTAAGGATTAGTATTATTGTACTAGTATACAGCTGCTAGTATAATAATAGATTAGAATAAAGAAAACCAAAATATTTATATTATAATATTTATTTATTTATGAAGATATAGAAGAAATAGCTAAAATTACACATGCATAAAAGAATGAAGAGTTTTACTTTTCTTGGATTGTCAACGTGATCATATGTTCAATGTTATTACATGCAAATTCTTTAGATATAATAGTTTACCAATTAGCCACACACACATTAATTTCATCATATACATATACACATAGTTTTCTGCTTCTATCAAGTCTTTGAAACACTTAATTAATAATGTACCATAAATTCAAGAAAAACATGGTAAACAGAGCATAAAATCATATTGAAAACTTAAATTAAACGTAACTAACCTTAGCTGCATTGTTCTATCTTCATAGAAATCGTAATAATGAAAAATGTCTAGCACTTTATCAACTACAATCAGAAATGGCATAAATCAAAATTGTGTTAATTTGCTTGTGACGTGTGTTTTCTCGAGCAAACATCATGATTTAAAAACTTAAAGTTGTTATTTAAATTCCAACTACCGGGTAAGTACTGTACTTCAAAGAATGACTTCATTCTTAAACTTAACACAGATATAATTGACCGTTCACCCTTTTAGTGTTTCAAACAAATGTGTAAACTGTAATATTCAAGATAGGTTACAGAAACTTTAAAGGTCATTTACTTAAATGTCTTTGAAATGAATAATAATTATAAAATTTAATCTTTTTAAAAAACACCAATGATAATCAAGAAAGCAGACATACAATCACAGATATATTGATGCTTTAGGACTAGGGCTGAAACGGGTAGGACATTTGGTACTAGAGTAATGTTGAATTACTCGACGAGTACTCAAGTACTCCCCTGCAGTCTCGATGCGCATTGCCTTCGGCTGCAAAGCAAACTAGAGCCATGCTCTCCTGTATCTTTTTAAAACTGAGACGGTCAAATAAGCGATTTCCTTACTTTTTCGGTCGTATTTAGCACCTATATTAATGCTTTCGAAAAGCAAACTAATTTTTAAATACAATTTTAAAAATCAATATGTCCGCCATTGTTCATTACAAAGGGAAAATCACTTTCGAGCACTCAAGTATCAATTTACTATTCGAGTAATACATGTACCCGACCTGTACTCGAATATCCGTTTCAGCCCTATTTAGGACTAAAACTACAAATACATTTATTTGTTCATTCACTAAATACATTTATTATTATTAAAATTAAAATTATTATTATTATTATTATTATTATTATTATTATTATTATTATTATTATTATTATACATTTATATAGCGCAAATATCCAGCATAACTGCTCAAATGCGCTTATTACCCCTATCAAATAGTGGAACATTATGTGGAATATGCCTATCTACTACGTGTGATATTCTTCAAGACATCAACCCTCCCTCGCCAATGACCAAATCACAGATAGGCATTTTCAGGTATCCCTGTCACACATCGAATATTTCAGTTTAGTAAAGTGAACGCTTAATATAATAATGGTCTAACTTTTCAGCTAAATTGACACCCGAATATAAATTGTAATCGAATAAATAAAATAATTTTCACACAGTGTTTTTTATATATGTTGTCCTACGAGTTTATCAAACCAAACTAAAACATTGATATCATTATGCACGAGGTTGCGATTACATTCATCAATCAATATGAAATTAAATAATTAAAGTGCAAATTACAAGCCACACTTCATCAACTTGTTACTGTAGGGATAAATTAAAATCGCTCCACAAGAATTGTCAATGACATCTAACATGTCTGTGGCATAGGCCATAGCAATGCAAACTAATACTTCATACAATCATTGACATTGACTAAGACTGTTGTTCTAGTGACGGTCTCCCGTATTGGGTGATAAATAACACTGCAATGATACCATTATTTGAAGACATTAGACAACACATAGGCCAACATGATATCATCACTAGGTGACGGATGCCTTGCTCTGAAACGTCCCTGGGTTGCACGAGGAGAGGAATGCCTGTTCCAGCCTGTGTAGAAATCACGGGACTGTCTGTACGGGGCGCGGAGATAAGCTTGTAGGGGGTTTGAAGTACGCACAGACCTACTCGGAGGGAGGTTATACCAGGAAGTGCTTGTAGACGGGGATAGGGCGTGAGAGTTATACATGCTCTTTGGATTGTAGTAGTAAGATGGAACATTGTAATTGTATGGACTGTGTTGCCGTGATCCATAGCGTGACTGGTACTTAGATGCAGCCGGATAGATCTGAGGGCGTGTCTGACGGTATGCTTGTATGTTAGCTGGCATGGTTTGCTGTTGGAGAGGTTGTATATCTCTAACGTTCTGTTCTGCAGTGTAGGTATGTTTTGTTTGCTGGGATTTACTGTAATATTTAGGAGAGATCCTATTGGCATATGTCTGTGAATAATGATCAACACTAGGACGTTTAGCCGGCGGTACTTGGTATACACTGTTTGATGTACCGGAAGTTGGATGATAATTATAGGATGTTGTTGGTGCCGCTGGATACGTCGGATACGCACTGGGTGAAGGCGTGCCACCTTCGATGAAACTTTTCTTGTTTAGTATATCCATCAACAGAGCGTCATTTACCTCTGGTATATATGGCCTTGGTGGCAAAGTTGTAGTTTTCGTAGTTGTAGTCTCCGTAATAGGAGTTGCCTCAGCAGATAAAACAGTAGTAACTATTAATGGGGACTCGTTTGGGTTTTGCTTAGTAGCCTGACTTGCCGAGGGTGAGAGTGATTCAGTGGGTGGGCCGACTTCTGGAAAACTAGCTAAATCAACATCTACCGTTATCTGTACGTTTTGTCCGGTGTCACCGGATCCTATGGTTGTAGCAGGTGTCACAAAGGCATAGTCTGAAGTAGTGTCTGTAGTACTGGGAGGAGTGACACTACTGGCAGGGGAAGAGGTTGGAGGAGTTGTGGTGTTATTTGAAAGAGGAGAAGACGTGAAATGAACATCAGCAAGATTTGGCGGAGATGTAGTAAGAGTGGTAGTAGTGGTAGAAGGAGAAGTCGTAGAAGTGTGAGGTGACTGGGAACTGGAAGTAAGAGTGGGAGGATTTGTAGTAGTTTGAGGATTTAGATTGGCTGGGGATGGATGAGGAGGAGGGATAGTGGAACTGTGTGGGGATAGAGGAGGAGGAGGGCTAATTGGACTGGCTGGGGATTGAGGAGGAGGATGGCTGGTAGAACTGGCTGGGGATGGAGGAGGAGAAGGAGGAGGCGTAGAGGAAGGGCTAGTAGGACTGGCTGTGGATAGAGGAGGAAGTGGAGGCGAGAGAGGGCTGGTAGGACTGGCTGTGGATAGAGGAGGAAGTGGAGGCGAGAGAGGGCTGGTAGGACTGGCTGTGGATAGAGGATGAAGAGGAGGAGAGGGAGGGCTAGTAGGACTGGCTGTGGATAGAGGAGGAAGAGGAGGAGGAGAGGGAGAGCTAGTAGGACTAGCTATGGAGGGAGGAGGAGGAGGGCTAGTAGAACTAGGAGGAGTACTAGCAGGAACAGGATTGTTTGTAACAGCAGCAGTGGATGTTGAATGAGGACTGTTATTATTATCAATAGAAGCTGTTTGAATGTGCTGTCCACCTTGGTTACCTCCTGCAGTTTCATGCAGAGTGTATTGCTTATTCCCGGGTGCATTGTATGTTGTAACCGGATTGGTATCAGGTCGGTAAGGGTCGTATGGGTTATAATGGCCATGATACGTCGGTGCGCTTCCCATTGTGTTATACTGGTTTGGTTCCAGTCCATATGCCCCAGCTGGATAATACGGGGACGAGTATGAGTTATCTGTAGACTGATATTGATTGTAGTACTCAGGGGCTGTCTGAGTCTGGTGGCCAGTGTAGTGTTGTTGCCTGTCGTATTCAGTGGACACTGGTATCTGGTCAAGCATCTGTGGTGACCAGTACTGCCGTGTTTGCTGGTGTTGTTGAAGCACATTGCTAAGTGTGTTGTACCTCCCATGTTGCTGTGTTCCCGCCATCGGTCCAGTCTGATGACGCCGTGCCGCGGCTGATTGGTGTTGAACGCCCACAGGGTCTTTAGGACCACGAGTTGGAACATCCCAAGTGTTAACACTCTTACTGCGTGACTGTGCTGCATACGGCTGAGATGATTTCAGCAGCGCATTCGGAGTGGCCCAAGTCTGAGGGTGCGCATTATATTGTGACTGCATGTAATTATTAGACACATGTTGCTGAGCGTTTCTGCTAGTGTACTGAGTCTGACTGGAAGATTGTGACTGATCTTGAAATGCATTCGGAGTATTATGCTGAAGCATATTCATGCTAAATTTCGGAGGACTCCCTTTCGTGGTGATTGGATACCGCTCTCTCTGAGGTTTTGCCACAGGATAATATGCATTTCTGGATGGAAAGGTGTCTGATTGGAAGGATGCTGACTTCCCAGCTTGGCGGACGTTGTTGGACGATAAGAAGGTTGGTCGTTCTAGATCTGTGGGAACATCCCAGGACTGACGCTGTCTGCGACCAGGTGCCGCAGCTCTAGGATATGGTCGTGGCGTGGTGGTAGGAAACCGAGGTGGATACTCCACCACAGGTGGGACAATGTAGACAGACTGGTGAGGCGAGTAATGGGAGGACTGCGGGAGAGAAGCAGCTTGTGATCTAAGAGCTGGGGCTAGGAACTTCTGAGGCTCGTTGTAACCCATCGACGTCAGGAACTCCTGGAACCCCCATGTGTTCGTGAACGGAATAGTTGGATCATCTGAAAATTAGGAATAAACAAATTCATTGTCTTGGTCTCCATAGAAAATACAGTAGTACAAATAACGTATGCATCCTTAACTTACGTTCTCTTTTCAGAAGCAAGAAAATCGGTATATTGAAAAATCTCAGTGCATTTTGTACTATTGTCATGAACTCTATGAAGCGAAACACTTCCTAGCAAATCTCTGTCCGCAATTACCATGTTCTATTCTGTTATTATTTTTGTATCTCATATGCCGAGGTTCTCGGCCTGAGTGAAATAAAGGTTCTGTTCTGTTCTGTTCTTTTCTGGACATGGGCTAGTTCATGTTGGACGGACAACTTACTACAAACACAGCTTGTGTAACTTACATACACACTGCTTCTTGTTGGAACTCCGCTTAAAGCCACGGTTGCACCTGCACTCATAGGTGCCCATGTAGTTGATACAGATGCCATCGGGACACACGGAAGGCCGTTCATTACATTCATTCTTGTCTGTAAAATGAAGCAATATAATACATCTATTGGTTCTTTTTTTTTTTATGAAATCACGTAGGTAAACACAAACCTATTACGCCGTACAATATGAATGACAACATGGAAAAAATTAAACCACATTCATAATAGTGAGTGCAAACTCCGTTTTACAAATAGCATGTCCACATTATGACAGGGATTTTACCAATCTAAATCCATTTTTACGCTAGTTATCGCATGTAGAAGTATATAATCATGTAATGTGTAGCATCTTACTAAAAACGAGTATATTTATTACAAAACACAGTTCTGCTAGAAAACAAACAGTTAGCACATGTTTTAATATCGCAGCGATACAGCCATTGACAAATAAATAGATATATGTGTATGATGCATGAAATTATAAGTGGAAAACATATACATTTTTTTAAATGGTCTAAAGCACAGCCGTAATATCGTAATTTAGTTGGAAACCTTGACCAACATACATAAATAACTTTTGAACCCATGTGTTTGTGTGTGTGTCCATTAATCAGTATATAAAATGATGTTCTAGTCAGAAGTGCTGAAACTGTTTACATGAACTTTTCACTGTCCACCGAAAAACTATCAATCAGATGTTGATTGACAGTTCCAGCTATTCATGTCTTTGCAGTGAAGTATTCCTTGTGACGTCAATCTCGCCGCTAGCTATGGGGTTAGACAGGGGTAACAGGATAACCTCTAGCTCGCGTTTTATTTACGATAAATATGCCACTAAATATACACATAAACCTCGTCGTGGAAAAACGGTTTTGTAACAAGTCAATATAAGCCCATCTTTCTGATAACTGTTGAGAGATATATTTGTTTGATAAGGAAATGTGAATGAAAAGTTTGATAATCAAATAATTTTAACAACACGAAATGCAAAATTTAAAAACTTAAGAAAGTTACACATTGAATGGACATACCATTACCAGGGGCGCGTTCAAAGACACAAGCGCTGAGTAAAACCGCTTAGCTAAACTGGTCCCCTGTCCCATGTACGGTCCATGTGACTCGTGAGACAGTGGCTAGTTTGGTAAGCCGCTTGCAACCGCTTGCAAGCCGCTTGCGTGTTTGAACGACCCCCTGGTCTGCGGTTCTAACGCCAAGTACTCACCGACACAGAAGCCTTGGCTGCCCTTGTAAGTCTGGTAACCAGGGTTGCAGACACACCCGTAGCCCGAGTAACTCCACTGGCACCGTCCGTTGGTGCAGGTGGCAGGAGAACAGTTGACGTAACCCCCGGAATCATACTGGACTGGAGAGATGGAGACAGTTAGCAGTGCACACATATGTCCATGTCCAGCTATAAGGATCACAGTCACTCTAGATTTTACGTAACATATATAATAATGAAAATATAAAATATATAAAAATAAAAAATAAAGTATAAAGGATGAAATCATTGTATTACGTCATAAAATTATAAGAAATTATTTGTTCAGTCAAAATATCTACGGATACATATTTAATTGTCACTTTCGGTTAATTGTGTTTCTTAACATTAGAAGTAAACATTGCATGCTGTTCCAGATTTGACATACTACATATGTGCACATATTAATATATAAACAGATCACTTATAGAACGAGGTTATTATCATATGTATAATTATTAGATTCCATTTTATTATACGATATATGAGTAACATACCTGGGGGGAAATAATGAGAACTAGTTTTTATATCCATGTCGGATTCCATCAATATGACAATATTTAGGACGTTGCGGTTGCGGTTCCATCAATATGACAGTATTTAGTACGTTGCGGTTGCGGTTCCATCAATACGACAGTTAGTACATTGCGGTGCTGTATTGCCGCTCAATTGCAGCAACAGCACAGTTGGTAAACTAGTACTATTGGCGTAAATAGACCAATGATACAGCATTTTCACAACATATGGCACCATGTCTATGGTTATCACTAAGAATATTGGTACTGACCAGATATGTTCTTAACAACAAATAGTTTGATAATTAAAAAGATACAATAAGTTTGTTTATTGATGCAATATACTACACGTACTTGAATGCGAGTAGTGTTGTACCATTGTACTATTCACGTGTTTTACTTCCAACTACTAGTATTGCATTCTGACCTGCAAAGTTAGTTTTACAAAAATCGAAAGTGATTGGAATAAGCATCTGATTACAATATATCATTGATTTTACAAATATAGAATGGTGATACTATTGTTTTCAAGGCAATGTCCTGTTATAAGCAAAGTCCGGAATACACACTAGGTTTTGAATAATCCGCAGTTTATTTTAAATAATGATATCAAAGTTATCATAATCTTCTGACAATTGATTTTAATGTATTAAGAGTACAATAATGATCTCTATGAATTTCAAACATAATTAAATGAGACAGCTACCAGTGCATGCGTTGATTGTTTATTGATTATTTGTAAATTCAGTTTAATTCACGGCCACCAAATACAGCATTAAAACTGAACTGGGTGACACACGTGTGACCACGCCACAATACCGGGTATATATCTATTTATGCTGCACCACAATGCATTTACTGCACATGCAGTTGTCCTCTTACCTTGTGTCACAGAAACACCTATACATGTACATAGAAGTAAGATATGTCCCTGGGAGATCCAGTCCATAGTGGAACTAACAGTGGGAAAATTGTGTCAAAGTCTGCTTGGTATCTGTTATATTTGGCGGATGTCATAATGGGTATCATTTCTATTTCACTATTTGACGGACGACCGTCTGACCCCTGAGTGCACGCCGTATTATCAATTAAGAGAGTCTGCCACAATGACCAGAGTGCAGTACAGGTGACCAGTGCGGGGCATGATGAAGTAGACGGGGGCCGGGCGTGTAATGGGGGACTTAGTCAGGAAGAAGCAGCTGCAGACTTACAGCTGTGAGACTCGTAATGACAATCTGCACACACTTCTGGCTATTGTGTATCTAGGTGTATATCTATCAGGGTATCATTTCTCGAAGCTCTCTTAGCCGCTAAGGGACCATAGCACTCTCTTTGTCAATAGCTAATACATTGCTAAGAGAGTGATATGGTCCCTTAGCGACTAAGAGAGCTTCGAGAAACGATACCCAGACCTGTATGTCTAGACATAACACGGAAGTTTAGCGGGATAAACACGAATTAGTGTGCTAGTGGGCAACGTTACTGGAGTTGATATCAGAAGTAATTATCAGCGTAGCTCGTTATGATACTAACCGGATCCATGGCGCAATGGTTAGAGCGTCGGCCCGGAGTGCGGAGGTCGCGGGTTCGTCATACGTAAACATAGGGTATAGTTGTATACCTGCTTAGCGCTCAACATAAAATAATAAAGCAAGGACTGGTGGGCTCGGAAGCAGTATATTGTTTCTGGGTGTGGTAACTATGTCCTATCTGCATGATATTCCAGTGAGCTAGCACTATACAAATCCAGGCTATATTCAAGCAGTACGTGTGCATGCAGGCCATGATGTGTGAACATATTCTTGAAACCAATACACGTTATGATACCAAGCCATTAAGAGTTTCTGTTTGTATGTGCCCTCACTTTTATGTGGATCTATACACTGTACATTATTATTGCAGTATTTCAGAGCTGTTTAATATGCCGTTAATGAGTCACAGTACAGTTAGAATATGCTTGATAATTTCCTGGCCATTATCTAGTGTATGTTCTGCAACAGCTAACAATTGACCCGACACAACTTTGAGATAAGTTCATTACTCAAACCGATGCGCTCGAACCCGTAGGTGAGGTAGGGTGACCCATCATCACGTCTGCAGTTAACATGAGTGATGACAGCGCAATATGTAGATGGTGCCAATCGGGAGATTTAGCGTTGGACATATACACGTGTAAGTACTCATAGCATAGCAAACGTTACGCGTGCTGACTCATATATGGGAATGTCCAATATGCAGTAGTAAATGTTACTATATAGTATTTAGTCTCAGATTTATAAACGAGCGGTAGTTCAGTTGTAAATTATCGAAATTCTGAACAACGATCTGGAATTGGAACCTTTGCCGCAATGATCGCGGAAGTTATATTTCAGATACGATTAACGTATGATGCGCTATCTTAGTGCAATGATCCGTCGGTACCAGCCCGCACTCGCAGGTTTATGCTGCGCTATCTTAGTGCAATTATCGTCTTAGATCCGTCGGTACCAGCCCGCACTCGCAGGTTTATGCTGCGCTATCTTGGTGCAATTATCGTCTTAGATCCGTCGGTACTAGCCCGCACTCGCAGGTTTACTATAACACTACAAGCGCTACACTCTTTGCAATTCCTCCTGTCGTTAACTGCTATGTGGGAAACGTTGAAACCGGCTCTAAACTCAATTTCTAAAATTCTAAAATGCATTATGTATTGTATTGTATGAACTTCAGCTTAAATTATCGGCAGGCATCATTTAGGAAATTGTATTTGCAATGTGTATACTACATTATTACGTATACAACGTGGCACAGATTTTCTCCTGCAAACTGTGCAAGATGGCACGATTAATATGGAGGAAATATTTAAAGCAGAGCTCTGTAGACAACACTCGTACAGTATCGTTGCGGCAGGCTGTCATTAAAACATCTATCTGTGGTGGACAACGATATGCAAGGTGCAACTGTTCAGGTAAAAAGAAGTGTCTATCTAATCGCGTCAAGTGATTTAAGAACAAAGTTAAATGTTCGAGCCGCTGCCACAGTATTAGTCAGTATCCTGATGTGTGAAAACGAAAGTGTTCGATTTGTTGAGAAATTAATATTTCAGGCATTACGCGAAATGCCTGGTTTCACAGATTGCCTGTAACATATCCATTATCCAACGTGTATAATGGTATTTCGGCAACAACTTCACGAACTTGCAGCACCTATTTGAAGATCATCAGCAATCTCACGCTCTAAGTGTGTTTTATAACACGCCCTTGTTCAAACACGGCTATTTGTCATACGTGTCTACTCTCCCTACCATATACACTCTTAATATCCATCATATTGTTACATTATTTCTTTTTGAATTCAACTATTCAACTACGTAGTGTTCTTGAATGTTGACCCGTAATAACCCGTACATGTATATTGCATTGTATCTTGTATAGTGACCATCAATCACACTAAGTGAACATGAACGTATGTTTTAGTGGTCTCTTGACCCGGGGTTATAGGCGGGCCTGTGAGGGATGGAGATGATCGTGTGACGGTGTGGAGCTGACACAACCAGGAGATTCGCCGTGTCTGGTCCGCAGTGTCCGGTATACACCATGGACTCCGCCACAACTTGCTGGTAGTGTAGGCCTAATGCTTGTGTTAGTATCATTACACGAAATAAAACATAGGGTGCGTCTCCTAAGTAGCACTATTGTATAAATCTGTCCAACTATATCTTAAAGACTCTCAATGATTTCCAGACATGTCCACTAATCAACTGCTTGAGCTTCTGACAACAATACCATTTTATTCTGTTCGCATTTCGATTCCTTGGTTAATTATTCCATAAAACATAATTATATACATGTCTGTAATGTGTAGTTACATAAATAATACAGTAAACGTTCATACCATACTATCCAAAATATACCAAGTAAATGTATACAATTAAAACGTATTCTTTACATTTTGTGTACATTTTTGTTGAATTGGATTATACTATGACCGCATGATTTGTATCAGAAAGTTGTATGAATGAATGGTTGGTGTACGTTACTAATACACAGATGAAACTGGGTCTTGACACTACCAATACATCGTGAATATACTAGCAGGTGCAGTTCGTATCCATCTGGCTATACTGAACACATTACACACATGTACCAATATACTCGTGACACTTGAATATACTAGCAGGTGTAGTTCGTGTTCATCTGGCTATATTGAACACATTACACACATGTACAAGTAAACACGTGACACTTGACTTCCACATGAGTTCTGGTTTATTTCTGACAGGTATGATGGTAATACATTGAGTAAGATACAGATACATACATGTACAGTGTTTAAAAGTCCAAGTCGTATATCTCGTCGTACATTCTACATCGCAGCATCTGCTGGTATGAGGGCGACCGAGAGAATCCTGAAATAGTACAAGTTGTATAGACAGCAATTATTTATTGCATGTAAGGCCACTGGCCATTATACAGTAATACATGTACATTTCAGTGTATTTAAATAGCAAGACTTCAGGTAGACTGTTATGAACAATACAGTTACATCTTCTAGATCTTCTTCTTATTATTATTATTATTTTATTACTACTACTACTACTACTACTACTACTACTACTACTACTACTAC
>JAVCKZ010060163.1:0-15621 GCA_034780755.1 Lepetodrilus elevatus
AAATACTACAATATTATTCTAGTCATAGCTTAAAAGTAGTTCCGACCGTGTGAGTGAGTGAAAAACTGTCAGTTTAATCGTGGTTTAACTGAAAAACTGTCAGTTAAACCACGGCACTAGCAATACAAAAGTAACACAGGTATGGTTTAACTTCATTTATCCATTGTCATTTTAACAAGAAACTATAGACTAAATCCGGTGCCAAGCCCCCGGCACACTCCTGATGGCGTGCTCGATGATGAGATCGTCATTACATCTGTGCGTTGTACAGACGGTTCCTGCTAGACTTTCTACATTGGGAAGAATGTATTGTTTAGTGATGCCAATTTTGGAAATATCTTTCTATGTACCATTATATATCTAATAGAAAATGTAGGCTACAGGTGAAGAACTATCTAAGTACTAATACTATCAATCCAAATCTCAGCAAGCATCTAATCTCTACTATTATAACGTATATTGGGACATACCTTGATAATGTTAAATTTGAAATACCAATTCAAATAGCGTTAAGCTTGTTACACACATGTCTAATAAAATAATATGCTCATTCTTGAAGACGTCACATCAAAGGTATACACTGTACATGTGTTGTATATTAAACATGCTTTAATTTGTATTTGCATTGACAGTATACATTATTAAAAATAATGGACATTACGCGATTCCATGCTGGAACCTGCACATATATCTATAACTATAGTAGAACATCAGCGATTTCCGAATTCTGACTTAATACTGGTGCTAAATAATGATATATTGAACGGCGTCTCTCCAGTACTGACGTTGACAGCCCTAGTATTTGTCAATTATAACATGTAAAACTAGAATGCTGGCTGCTGCATAGCCTACCACTGATGCCGATCCGTGTATCACCACCAATAATCGTCCCCAGTTTACCCAGCATTAATCATTTGACCAGTCGTGCCCCAAAGTCCTGTGTAGGTGCCTCTACAGTAAATCAATGAAGGAAAATCCCCCGCCATCAATACTGATGCTAACTAAATCTCCAGCTTGTTGTCTTACGCGGCTCGGTTCACAGAGAAGGAAACTTTATAAGATCGCATTGGAACGTGAAGGAGTTGTCAATTCCATACCGAGCCGTTATCCTAATAGACGAGACGAGAGATAGGCGGACGGTCGCAGACAGGAAGTGACGTCACAGCGTGTGTGTATGTGTCTCTGTATGTGTCTATATAGAGCGGCCCGTGACAGCAATTACTGTTCGTGTAAGTTGTCATTGGTAGAAGGAGCAGTAAGCGTGATATGCACAGTTTCCATTCACAGTTTATACAACTTGAATAGACGGGTATCAGTCTCATAGAGGATGTAACATGAAACTGTCGCAGAGCAGGAAAACTGTTTGCGCTTTTGGTACTCTTACGTGATACTTGACTGTCTAAGCGGACTCACTGTTTACAAGGATGGGACTTCATCACTCCAAGAAAAGCAAGAGCAAACGTTCCGTGTCCGCCGAGAGGAAAGGGAAGGGGAAAGGGAAGAAGTACCTCCCGATAAATGGACGTACCTGTAATGGACACGTTGTGGCGCCGGTTAGAGATCCCTTACATAACGCACCGACGATTACCGACCGACAGAAGGTTATTATCATGGAGTCGTGGGAAATAATCCAAGGGGACATCGCTAAAGTTGGAGTCATTATGTTCATGAAGTAAGTTGTGTTAAAGAGTCGGTGTCATTGTATTTGGTGTATTTGAATATATGTTTGCATTCGAGGTGCATCCAGTTCTGGAAGTTGCATTACAAAGTATACATGCCGTACGTACTCAAAGAGAGATAGTTAAAAGCAAATAGTGATGTACAATAAGTATCTATAAAATAATTGCTATGTATGTGGATACTGATATTTTGCAACGTTGGGTAAGTAAATACATATAATTTAATTAAGTATGGATTTACAATGAGTATCTATTAATAAAGGCTATTTAGGTGGATACTGCTGTTAAACAATCGTGATACAATTGCTGAGGAGCGGTATTGAAATACGCTGTTCAGCTTGTCTACAAATCCTCATTCTTTGCTGAATAAAACTATGTTTAAATCATAAAATCGTCAAAAAATGACAAACCTTTAGTATCATGAATATTAATACTAAATGACATCCTTGCAGTCTTTGTAAAGTCCTTCCTACAACATTGTGTAAGTAAATATATCTAATTTAAAGGATCAAATGCTTACTTGGATACAGTTACATGTCGTTCTCAATTGATACTTGTCTGCACTGTAATGGCATATCTGGTAGTTACGTGCAGTAAAGAGATTACATACTAGTTTATAATTAGTCTAGTTACATAATACAGATCGTAAACTCTCAAAAGAGAACAGTAAATCATAGCATCACTCGGTTTTCGCCAACTAACGTCACGTAACATATCACGCAATGAAAAGGCATCTATTTAGATTGTGTGATGTTAATTGATTTAAAAAATAACACATGTAAGGTAGCACATTATTAGTGTCTATACGAGCTGTAGAATGGAAATAAATGGAGGAAAGATCACGTATACGTTTGTAATGTGGTTGCCCTCAACTGCAAGGACAAAGAACGATTACCCGGTTAAAGTGCTACCAATACAGCAATAGCAACATTTTTAGTAATTGTTATATTCGCCACATTAATAACCGAAACACGCTGTTACATTAATTTAAGTAAGCGTTTATCTGGGAAAAGGGATATTTAATGGTGTCATGAAATTATAGTTTGAATTGCGAATTAATTACTGTAAATACTCAGTTATAAAAACCTAAATTACCCAAGTCCAATGACAAGCTAACATAAATTGAATGCCTATGGCACACATTATGTCCCTTGAGGTAAAGTTTTAAAGTTGATACAAAATTAGTTCTTCGATATGTCATCTTCTTGTCCATGACCGAATATTCGGAAAATCAATGGTTAGCACAGAACGTGCTAATAGAACACACACGTTATTTGTTAATGAAAAACAAACAGGTTATTCACAAGGATATTGTCCCTTTCAATTTAGGAATCAATATGTAATATGTATTACCGAGTTGAACATTGTATGCGATTATTCCCCTTTACTCTCTATACGAGCCATTATACACAGCGTAATTTGATAAGAAAAAAGTATGTCCATGATTTACATATATACATACTGTATAAAAGATGTTTACGAATTTCTAGAACGATATTGGGATCTGCGTGATCGATACAGCGAAATGAAATCCGGAGGGTTTTCTTTTCATCTTTATTGTTCCCAGTTTGACCGCATCTTTACTTTTATTCAATGGTTTGGGGGGTTATGGTATCATCTGTTCTATTTAATCATCTAGCCCCGAGACTACGAAACTTTTGTGAGTACGATTTCATGCTCAAGCTCAGATCTTTTTATGGGGATTTATGACTAAACGTGACATCGTACTCAGAAAATGTTCGTAATCTCGGGGCCTATTTATTGTTGGAATAGCGTTCGTAGTTGGACCATGCACAACTCACGAGTGTTAATTGTACTGATATTGGATAGTTCTCAAAATGTTGTCACAATATTGTTATTCCCCAGATAGGTGTAAGTTCATGGAATCGTTTCTCAATTCTCTTATACCCACTATGATGCTATAGTGCTCTCGTAAGAGCATTCGTCGTGTATAGGAGATCATTACGAGAGTGCGTTAGCTAGCTTAGATAAACGGTCCCCTGATACCGTCCTTCCAAAAAGAGTCCAACGCGTACCACTAACAACCCAATAGAACCTTAGTAACACACTGTAACCCTTACATATCGCGATTCAGGGTATCGTTTCACAAAGCTCTCATATATCCAACACGAGACTACATCGCTATCGTAAGTGCACGATCCCCACGTATTTATATAAGATATCGTCCTTATGGTCTCGTAGTAGATATGAGAGCTTCGAGAAACGGTACCCTATAGTGTACGGTTGTTTCTTGGTGTTGATGACACCTTCTTCTTTTCATACAAACGGTAATAGGTGTTGATTAGAAGAATGAGTTTACTGCTGCGTAAGATGTTATTGTCGCTACCTTAGTCTTGCTGCAGATGTGTCCCAGTGGTATGGCATGTTCATGTATAGTCTCTACCTTCCTCTGGAAACTGCCTAGTATATCTGTATAACTGAAATATAATTCACAATTCACTGCTTTGAAGGCATACAATCACATATATGGTTGACCGATTTAATAATCAAGCGATGTATTGTGTCTAAAGCTGTTTTGTATTCAAACAGCTTAACATTGGGCTATTTATCAATACGTTTATATTATTTTCATATTAAACTACTATAGTATTGTATTATCCGTGAAGCTAACTCCTCCGGAAATATGGACGATAAAATAAAATAGTATTTTGTTCACATGCAAAAAGTACATTCGGAGTAAATGTGCAGTTTCCGAGTTCGCCGAACATTTCCTATAAGCTAATTATTGTGTACAGTCTGTATCATTGAAGATGATGATGTACCTTGGTATCGATGTGAAGGTATCATTTTATCCCTAAAATTGAACAGGAAAACGATTCCTTGAGGTACACAGTATTTCAAAGTGAATATACCTAGCATTTATAACTCAAATTAGGTGATTTTATGCCTTTAATACGTCTGTTGTATGTTTGAACAGACCCTATAAAAGACTGCCGATACTAAATGAACACGAGAACCTTAAGTCCAAATGTCCTTCAGACCAAATAAGACAGTCGAGCGTCCCAATATTTGTGTTCCACTAGTACGTGTGTACTAGGCGTTATCAGGAACAAGAAGCACGTTGTGCCAGTTACCTAAGCTGTCTGATATAACCTATATCTTCCCCTCTACCAGGAACCACGGCCACTCTTAACTAGCCACAGGAGCCTATAAACAACCATCGTGAAAGATAGCCGTCAAATGAACGGGTCAAGTGGATAATCGCTCTTTGTCATCGACCCCGACACCTAACGCCTGACAGCTTTCTCACATTTCTCCAGGTCCAGCAATACCTTTAACGTCACCTTATACCACTTCAAACCGGAAGTCGTCTTCACCCGAACAATCTCTGGGCAGAGTATGCGTTGTGTTGCACGTCGCGGTACGGAAGACTGTGTTTAAGACTATTGGTTTCCAAGGGTTCTTTGTTCAAAGATTAATTAACTTGCAATAGAGACTAAGACATTATATTACGGTTACTAACGGTTCAAAGTCAAACTGGAAATAAATCCTCCTCTGTAATTACTTGCGCTATCGTGCATTGACGATGTTAACGTGGTTATCGATGCTGCATCAGTCTTGACAGTGACGATGTATGTCATCTGTCGTAATCACTGAACGCCTGTTCGCGAAGAAAATATCTGTATTTCGTAGTATTGATTCCGTGGTAACAAAGAACATTAGCTGAAGATATATCATGCAGTATATCATGCCCGCAATGGAATACAATGTATGTATCACACGTTGACGATAATACCAGTAAATAAATATATATAATGAATCGGCAATGTGATTAGGTTAGTTCAGTTTAGGAGACTTCCGTCTTCTCCCTTCTCTGCCTCTGTTTCCGCGCTCTCTCTTTTCGTTTCGTTTCCTTCTAGCTTTTTTTTCTCTCTCTCTCTCTCTCTCTCTCTCTCTCTCTCTCTCTCTCTCTCTCTCTCTCTCTCCCTCTCTCTCTCCACTCTCTCCCCCTCTCTCTCTCTCTCTCTCTCCCTCTCCCTCTCTCTCTCCACCCCCTCTATTTTCACACGACTGTTTCCACAAGAACATTATTTTTCTTCAATGGAAACACTTACTTCTACCGTATTCCGATAGGCTACAGCGATAGAAATGACAATTAGGACAAAGTTCACTGGCAGATCAATGAAATACGACTAACTAGCGGTTTAATGAAGCTAGTATTCAACCCGAATATATCCAGAGGAGCAGATTATATGGATCCTACAACGCTTAGATTAAATACACGCCTAACCAACACACCGAATACAATAGACCTGTCCCAATTAGGACCGTGACGTTTTAAAGTGTAGATAATGATATCGTACGTGTAGGTGTACCGCCATCCTCGAAATACAGACCAGTATGCCTAATTTACAGAAGAAGAAGAAGAAGAAGAATGTTTATTAAAGTGTCCAGAACATGTTACATAACATTTGGCATTCTATTTGACGGATGCTAAGTGAGCCCATAGCTGTGGTTCAATGATAGTTCACTACGTACGTATATCCATTTATTTAACCTTTTAATAAATATAACACGACTAACATAGATTTATCATGCTTTGTGCTTCTTTTGAATTGTCAGATTAATTATTTCACATTCCTAGACTAAAATACGATTGTGATATATAGTAATTAAAACTTGATTCAGAAAAATAATATCTTGACTCTTTAACAATAATCAAACTATAATTCAAACACATTTCTGCAACTCATTGTAAGCTTACTTAAAGCAATTTCATTTCTAGCTAGCAAGTTTATATCGAAACACGGAATATTAAAGTGCAATGTCGTGTAGAAATAGATAAGTCAATTAGTCCCTATTAACCCCCAACTCATAATATAAAGCCCTACATCGGTGGAAACCACTACCGTTCTACATGCTTTCAACTACTTAACATCTGAGACAATATACATGGCAGAGACAGTATCCGCATTAATGGAATATCCATCAGATTGAAAGCAGAATCTGACTGCGGATAACAACGTTCCTAATCAGCAATTGATCATATTTGAAGATGTATACATTTATCGGCATTGACTAATAAGGTGAACATCCTTCATTATATTTTTCCGAATGGTTTCGTAATTATGAACATTGGAAATGCAGCGACATATCTGCCGACGATTGTATTCTTATTTTGCAAGCTATTGTTTATGCTTCGCCAGTGCACTCACTAATCCTATTCGTTAATATGAGTAATTCGCCTAATCTAGGCTATCCGAGTATAATATTAGCAGTCAAGCTCATGACCAATGTATTTCGTAAGTAATCCGATCATTCATTATAAATATAATAATAAAAATAATAAGATGAATTATTCGGCTTCACTTACTATGTTTTAGGATATTAAAAAACAAACACTTTGTATAGAATAGCAGTGCTATTTTCAGTTTTAACATGTCTATACGTTGGGCTTCATAAAGCATACTTTTTTAAACTTGGGATTTAGGGTCGATTACAAGAGTATTTCATTATAATGCATATTTCATGAAACGATCGGCACAACTACAAATATTTTTCAATGTAACGGAGAACTCTATTATGAAGACAATGACCAGGGAGCGGGGATTTCTTTGTTAATATCAACGTGTGTGTCCATTTAAAATGTTCCCTAATTATAATACTAGTATACAAAGCACGCAACGTGTTAGTTCCATGGTGACCACGTTTGAACAGTCAAGTGTTCAATGCACAGATTTACAACACCGTTGCGAATTGCAGAATGACACCATCGTTAATCATAATAATGTTAATGGTTCCATATTGGCATGTCTTCAGAAACATAAATGATATTATGCATATTCGGTGGACGGATCTTTTCCTGCGAACAACCGTGGCGTTACGAGAGCCATAACTATTTATGCCACGTATAGGAGTTACGACTCTCGTAGCGCTACGATCGTTCCACGGGAAGGAAGCCAGACCCCGATATTACAAAGCTTTTCTGAGTATGGTTCACATTTCATGCTCAACCCAAAGATTTGTTCACAAATCCCCATAAAAGGTTTGAGTTTGAGTATGAAATCCTTCTCATAAAGTTTCGTATCTCGGGGTCGATCAGGGGACTATCTTAGAAATCTTCTTACGATCGTACGACAATCTTAATAAGTTCTATAATATGACCTGGCCCCAAGATTACGAAACCTTTCTGAGTACGTTTTTGTGCTCTACTCATGCACATTCTGAGTCGGGGACTTTTCTTAGGCTAAGAGGTTCGTAAATACGATTCATGAATATACCCCCTGGCCCCGAGATTACGAGGAGGGAATCCATTCGGGAACAAAGTACATGGAGCAAGTACCTGGCGCCGAGATTGCGAACATTTTCTGAGTACAATTTCATACTTAACTCAAAGTTTTGTTCACGTAAATTTTGAGTTTGGGCGTGAAATCGTACTCAAAAGTTTCGCAATCTAGGGGGCCAGGTACTGGCTCCATGTGCTTTGTTCCCGAATTGATTCCCTCCGCGTCTCCTGTCGTCTCCTCCTATCTCTAACTAACCGGCCAGCCTGATCCTAGCTGACCAGTCCTCTGACATTGACGCATGGTCATTCTGATCCCTACGACAAACCAACGTCTCGTGCGCATTAACCTCTCACACTTCTTCATCAACAGGATGCTTTCAAATCGCCCACGACTAAACTACGCACACATCGGTCGCTAAACCAGATGATTTAGCGGACGATTTGTATGAATATATCATATTGACCGGATCGGAGTCGTTCGCATCCAAATCAAGTGAAAAATTCCCGAGAGATTTGTGTGTATTTATTGTTATGGTATCGTGTTACGTCTGATGAAAATGAGAAGTACGTCACGGGGAGGGTCGTGTTTCAAGATTAGGCGGAGAATTTCCGTCTCGAATTGACCTGTGATTGATGAATTTGATGAGTTGGTCGTACGCAGCAGATTTGTCAAATGTAGTTAGTGATGAGAGGAATGAGAGGATTATTTGGCCATAACGATCTAGGCATCCTTCCACGAAGCTCTCGTATTCACTAAGAAACCATAGCGATCTCTTTGCAGAGCATTAGCTATCGGCAAAGAGAGCTCTATGGTCTCTCAGCGGACACGATAGCTTCGTGAAAGGATACCACGGGGACCTATTCTCGAAACGTTCGTACGAACTTCTTAGTCTAAGAACAGTTTGTATCCATACTGTAAGAATCGTTAAGAACTGTTCTTATGCTACAAAGTTCGTAATAACGTTTTGAGAATAGGCCCCCCATATTGTTATTCATTCCAATATTGCTTGCATGATTTATTTGACAGAAAGAATACAATGGCGGCATAATATGGTGCTTGAATCTCATTGACTCTATCTTTGTTTACGCGTGAATCTCAAATATTCGCTATGCATGAGTTCTATTGCATTACTGCATCCGGATAAAGTAGATTATTAGTGAAGACTATAGAGCACGTGGACTTTATGTATTCATCCCTAGTAGTATTTGTGGTTGATTCGACGGCTAGAATGAATTGCACTATTTTTTTGTATACTGAGAACTACTTTATTTTATAGTTACTATGGTAACAGACGATTGATGACTTATATTTTAGCCTTTTATTGTTCTGCTCTCTGAAACAATGCTGACTATGGAATGCATAGGGATTCAATTTACAAAAACAATAATTTGCTTTTAAATGATTCAGTGGGTCGATTATAGATTCTCGCAACACCTACGTGGTACAGCTACTCGTCTATCTAGTCTGGATGGCTTTCCGCAATTACCCGGTAATTTGAAGTGGAATTGTGATGATTACCATCTAGCGCCCGACTTTGCAGCGTAGCCTGTTTGATCCTCAGGGGGTTGATAAGGTGAAATGAGTGCACACTGATCCATTGACCAGGGGTAATATCGTAATGTAGTGCTATGAGCAATCCATCAAACACGGATTTAGCACAATATACATGCGGAAAGTATTACTATCAATAATAGAAAGATTGAATGTTTATACCATATTCCATATAATTGTAAATTGAAAATGCAGTTAACAATTACAAATCGGGGCTTCCTCAATACTGTATGCTGGTGTTTACCTATTGCAGAATATAAGAGATCAAGGTATCGTTTCTCGAAGCTCTCTTATCCACTAAGAGAACATAGCGCTCTCTTTGCCGATAGCTAATACACTGCTAAGAGAGTGCTATGGTCTCTTAGCGGATACGAGAGCTTCCAGAAACGATACCCAGGACGGAACTTGCTTGTTCATAAACTACAAGTCGTGTCGCTTATGCAATAAAGTAATATTGTATAATGCAATAAATAAGTGACATTGTACAAAGAAGATTTGCAAATTGATAAGCTAATTTATGTGAAATTCTGGTCAACATGTCACCTATTGTTTGTATAATAGTATCCGTAAAACTGGGCAATGCATACAAGATAATGCTATAGTTATCCTGTCTATATCCATATTAAGTGAAAAACTTGTACTTATTTGTGATTCGATGATAACAAAAATAGGTAAATCTAAAAAATGCAAGTTATAAAGTAAGGATGGGTGCAATTTGAAGATTCCACCAGTTAGCGGATGTTGTTTTTATTTCTCTCGGTTTTAATTGTATCGGTGAAGGAGGCATATATATATTATATAAAGTTTGCAACAGCATAGCCATTTGCGAGCGCTCATCGTTAAGTGCGTTCATCTATACATTATTATACATTTCCATAATTCCTTTTAAAAATTGGGTATATTCACTTAATTCTTATGTTATTTATGTGTCCTACATACATACCAGATTAAGCCACATCGCTAAATTCGCCATTGCTGTTTATTATTGTATTTATTTATTGTAAAACGTTGTTTATTTCAGATTATTTGAGACACACCCGGATGTTCAGGACGTGTTTTACCCGTTCAAAGGTCAGTCCAAAGAAGACCTTAAACACAGTACCCAGTTGAAGTCACATGCGCTGCGCGTGATGGGGACAGTGGAGAAATGTCTGGGTAGAATAAATGACCCCAAGAAACTGGTGGAACTCTTGCACGACCTAGGAGCAAGACACGTTATGTACAGCGCCAAAGTCGACTATATTGACGTGAGTATAATCTAACTGCCATCCTCGGAAGTCAATGGTCTTTGCTTACTTAACATCTTAGGCTAATGTGAGGTCATCCTCTAAATAAAGGCCATTATGACTACACTTACGCTTCGTTAAGGTTATTTGTAGTCATAATTGTGAATGTAAAACCTTCTAGCGCCTTAACTGGCAGCTTTGGTTGTATACTTCCCAGGGAATTTAGAAAGTTGCGCCCATTATTTTAATGACCTGTGTTTCGAGGATGATGTGAGGTAGGCAATGGTCATATTAATGCTTCAGAAGATGTCTGTAAGTGTATTATCTGTAAGAAACATAGACACGTGTATGCACTGATCCCTTGACTAATTACATTGTCGTTCTTCTGATACCATGTACATACTAGTAGTCTATTAACAGCTTAAGTTTGTCTTTGGTCGTAGTTTCTACTGGCTATCGTTTTTCCGTTCCCGGTATACAAAACTATTGCATTTAACGTGGATGCATCCTTCTCGGATAGTTGGAGTATTAAAGTTTGTTTGTGAAGCAATACTTTTTACTTTACACTGGCATTTGCACATTTTACGTTCAGAACGGATTCTCTTCAAGCCCCAGCGTGAGGGGGACAAATGACAATAGGTGGCTATTATATTATCGCGGCTAAATTAAATCAGAAAGTGTAAATTTGACGTCAACTTTCATTTTTATTTGTGGCGGTGTGGCTGTTCTGAGTTGGCCACAACCTGCACAAATCAGGGCGGACTCAGTTGTCTTCCTATGCATTTGTCTCGTTAAAAGAAACCCAGTGGTATTTGAATTCAGCATTCCTGTCGTGGCAATTAAAGTCTTATGTTATATTTTGATCTGGTAAAACAATTAAAAATCAAGGTTTTTCAACATCCCTGATCCTTCTGATATACCACATCATAGCAAATGTATCACAGTTGGACTTCACACGCAACAACAACAAACTATATAAAGTTAAAGTGATTACTTCAGATTTGTTTTAGACATTCTCTTAGGAAAATAACTTTGTTATATATTAAACAAATAACACTGGCGCCTACCAGTCTATCGGCGGACTTTTATTGGCATTTCAGCAGATGTAGCAGAAAACGCACTGTCCTTTTAGACATACATATACCACGACCTTGTTTCTTCCTAATTGGATAACTTCCTCTAATCGATTTAACCAACTCGCGAATTTATTTTTCCAGTCAGCTACCCCATTCAGACTCTCCTGCGTGTTATTCACACGAGTTGTTCCATTGGTTTTGGTCCATCCTCGCCTTTAGATATTGGTTCCATGAAGAACGTCCTCTGCGACACACGCCTTTAATAGATAATGGCGTTGGTGTATGTAGTCAAAAGCCAATCTAAATCAACGTATCTAGAATGACAGTGTTGTATAGCTTTTGTTAATAGCGGAGATTCGAAATCTGGTGCTGAATAAAAATACATGTCCACAACTTTATGATGGTAAGCGAGTGTGAAACCATTAAACACAAAGTAGCATATCATTTTAGGTTGGTGTATTATAAATAAATTTGACATCTACACATCGACAGACAACCAGGAAGTGCATATATTGTTCTCAACCTAAATAGTTGTGTGACTAAAATAAGCCGACGGAACAAAATAGCAAGATGTAGACCACGTATCTTCCAATTAATTGGGAAATCTATCTTCCAGTATGTAACAACAGCATATCTATGGAGATGGAGACGTTATAATCAGGTCTGGATTTGTTTTTCTCACTGAACTAATTGGAATGTGAAAAATGGTGCATGATACAAGTACCGGGTCTATTTGTGAACGGGCAGACATATTCCGTTCAAGTTTCATTAAAATTAGTCTGTGGACTTCAAGGAAGACCTTGCCGATAGCTTCTTTGTGGTAAGGGATACTACCTACAGTTACATTGCAGGTAGATGCACTGTGATATAGGGAATGCTGAATACACACATACGTTTGGGTAGTTTCACTGTGTGAAAGGAAGTCACGATATGTATGTACCTAGTGACCGTGGTAAGGAACATAGTGCATAATTTAAAATCAAATATATATATGTAAATAATAATAATAATAATAATAATAATAATAATAATAATACTAATACTAATACTAATACTAATAATAGTAATAATAATAATAGTAATAATAATAATAATAATAATAATAATAATAATAATAATAATAATAATAATTTTTAAAAAAATAAAAAATAATAATAATAATATATATCATAAGTGCTTCCATGCACCCCCTTGAGCGCAGCGCTAGCATGGTACAGTATACATTCTATTGGAGACTGAACAAGCATGTCTTAATATATTAAGCAGAGTTATGCAAGAGGATTAGCAGAGACAAGTGCTTCATGGTGTATCAGGGGTAAGAGGAACTACTGTATGCAACATAATGCAACTGGAATATTCTGTCACCATACATGCACTCGAAGCTCATGGCGTGCGCTACTATTGGACGTGCATAGTGAAGCTTAGAAGACCTTGGTGATCAATGCCATATCCATAGTTTGCCGTGTGAATGACCTGTTCAGGGGTTACGCCATTTCGTGCCAGAAGATGAACAAAAGAATGAACTCAGGCGGATCTCGAGGCCTTGCCCTAACTACCTGCTTGTACGTGTCTACGGCACATGACATTTGACGTGTTTTCTCAGTAGCTATCGCTACAACAAGTTGTGTTTGAACTTTTAGTGAATATAATGAGTCACCCGAAGAACTTCCGACCTATGTGCAACCTGTTTGCGTCTCGATGCACCAGTGATTATACGTTAAGCTCAGCAACATGTTGATTCATTACAACGCCTAATTGTCACAGTCTCTGTCAGTCATGATTGATGAAGTCTTTAGTTCCGTGAAATCCATGCAGTCTTGCCAAAATAAATTAAGAACGTGTTTGATGAACCTGACTACATATATCGCAGTTGATGTTGTCGGTATTAGGAATGTATTGAACACTAACTAGTACATAGCCTTGACAAATACAAAATAAGAAAGTGTTTGAAGAACCTGGCTACATATATATCGCAGTTGATGTTTTCGGCATTAGGAATGTATTGACAACTAAGTAGTACACTGCTGTGATTACATGTAAGTATGATGTATACTGATAGCTTAGACCTACCAGATTAGATACATTTCAAGACAAAGGGTTTTACAATAGGACCATCATACAGAGATGCGTTAGGAAATGTGTTGTCCAGAGAGCAGTCTTGTTTCAGGGATATTCGACTTACATCCAGGATATCACTGTGAATACACACATTGCTTGTTATCGGTGGTATCATCCTCTAGACAGAGACCATTGACATTACGCCTACTTAACATATATTTGCATGCTACGAAGTAGGAACAATGTACTATGTTTCGAGGATGTTTCCAGGTATTCAGCAAAACATTACCATTTCTTGTTATCATGTATTTTCCTTTTAGAAACATTTGACCCTTTTCTTCACACAGACTTAGAATGTCAGATTATTTGATGCACTTTAGTCCTTTTTTTTCGTTCTATGCGAACTATTCCGTCTGGATTTATGGTTTCCTAAACTGCCTCTTTGATTGTTAGTAATGTAGTCCGCACTTTTACAATACAGCGTATCGTTTCTCGAAGCTCTCTAAGCTCTCGAAGCCGCTAAGGGACCATAGCACTCTCTTTGCCAATAGCTAACACATTGCTAAGATAGTGCTATGGTCCCTTAGCGACCAAGAGAGCTTCGAGAAACGATACCCAGTACTTTAACGTTTCTCATCTCTATTCGTCATGGAAAAATGGTATGTGCTTTTATCTTAACCAATAGAACGTTCCCCTTAATACACCGAAATCCACTTTATTTTCCTAACCTAAAATACCATAGTAGGCTGCGTAGTGCATTTCAACAACTTCCAGGAAGTTTCTATAACATCAAAGCAATGCGGAATACGTAATCTATCATTTATAACAAACGTAATGCATTGCCAAATCAGTCAATATTGCACATTAAGAACCCTCATTGGCGTTGATGGTCCGTCAAAGTAAGCTTGTTCTGCTCTTTAATTATGTCTTAGTTTTAGACTATTACCACTAATCAGGGGCCAGGTTCACGAAGCTGTTGTAAACGTATTGACATCGTTAAGCCTTCATGGAGGAACATTGTACTCTATCTGGGTCTCGTTTCTATAAGCTCTCATATCTACTACTACACTCTCGTAGCGATCTCTAATACATGGGGATCGTGGACTTACGAGAGCGCTATGGTCTGTCTAATAGTGGATATATGAGGGCTTCGAGAAACGATATCCTGGAAAATAATATTTCTTTCAGTTTGACGATGCCTTTGAGAACATGCCCCCAGAATGTTTAAATTGTATGTGTACTGATTATTCAAGCTTTGATGGTCATGTTTGTCGTCTTTGTTTCAGTTGGTCGGCCCTCAGTTTATTTGGGCGATTCAACCAGTGGTGGGAGATAAGTGGAATCCTGAGTTGGAACAAGCGTGGTCTGACTTGTTTAAGTTCGTTGGACACATAATGAAGGAAGCTATGACGTTTTAGCCAGTGCACCCATGTGCAGACAGCATTACAGTGAATAGTACACTCCTAATGTGCGGTGAAATTACTCATAATATGCCCGTCAGATCTACGTGACGGCGATGGCTTCAAGTAATTTATATACTCGGGACAAGAACATGACAATTATGTGTGTGAATAGATTACTTTGACATACAGTGAACACTGAAAACTGGAGACACGACTAGCGGATTGACGATGATTTTTCAATAAAAAAAACCATACACACACGCACACACACACACACACACACACACACACACACACACACATACACACACACACACACACACACACCCACACACACACACACACACACACACACACACACACACACACACACACACACA
>JAVCKZ010060174.1:0-15620 GCA_034780755.1 Lepetodrilus elevatus
CCTGTGTACACTAGCAACATTTTCCCAACATTTTTCCAACATGGTCTTGTAACAACAAATGTTGGGAAAATGTGTCCAGTTTACACAGAGCTTAAGAGTCGCAGAGGGGTTGCAGTGAAGATGTATCAAACACACAGCGGTGGAAAGCGTTTTGGAGTTAGAAACATGATTTTATGTATGTCAAGTGAACGTACTTTGAAGTTATAGCTAAGAACTAGACCAAAACAACGATACATATCTGTGATATTATGCCTTTAAGAGCATTCTGAACTGAGAACCAATGTTGATGGGTAGTAGATTATATAGACTAGTGTATATTCAGTTTTTGCTAATTTTCTCATAATTATTCCATGGTTCTGTTACCATATTCATGAGTGTAGTAAGCTTACAGATCATCATATACCAAATGCTACAAGTAAAACTAATATTGAACACTGTTATGTTGCCATTGTTGGTTTTATCATTACTCGCAGTGGAAGTCAGTGAATCTAGTTCTGGGTCACAGAGCTCTTCTTCGGAGCCTGACCTTAACTGTGATACCACTTCAACTGCCACAACAACAACAGCAACTACTACTACTACTACCACCACCATCCCTACTACTACTACTACTACTACCACAACAACCCCTACTACTACTACTACTTCTACTACTACCACCACCACCACCACTACTACTACTACTACTACTGCTGCTGCAGCTTCAACAACAACTACTACTACTACTATTGCTACTACTAGTGCTACTACTACTACTACTACAACTACTACGACGACGACGACGATGACGACAACATCAACTACCACCACTACTACACCTACAGGTATAAGTGATGTAATTTCTACCCAAGCACATCCACATTCTGCTCAATCTACCGCGACCACACAGACAACCTACAATGGTATGTTGTAATATAATATAACGTACACCAAGATCACCTACAGCGGTATGTTGTGATGTACGCACATGTCACCTGCAATGGTATGTTGTGACGTACGCGCAGATTACCTGCAATGGTATGTTGTGACGTAGGCACAGACCACCTGCAATGGTATATGTTGTGACGTATGCGCAGATCACCTGCAATGTTATGTTGTGACGTACGCACAGATCACCTGCAATGGTATGTTGTGACGTACTCACAGATCACCTGCAATGGTATGGTGTGACGTACTCACAGATCACCTGCAATGGTATGGTGTGACGTACTCACAGATCATCTACACTATAGTCTACTGTAACGTACGCACAGATCACCATTGATGTAATAAACAGTATTAAACACTGATCATGTACTATGTTGTTATGTACACAAATGATTACATTTGAAAAGGTTATTCGCTATAATAAAAGACAGTGTTTGACTCATCGTAATTACAGTGTACACATCTATAAGATCATGACCAAGAGAATATAATTCCCAAACTGGAATTATTCTTGCTTGAATTTTCCCACCGAATATAACTGAAATTAGCTTAATGTTAAGAAAACTGGCTTGGTATTTGTAATGCGAATTCGCATACTGTTTTATGATGCAAGGCAATTGATTCTGTTGTAGCATCCCAGATATCGCCTGGTACCAGCAGTGTGGCAACGTATCTCTGCCACTGCCAAGACCAAGCCAACAACCACAGAGGCAGCAAACCGACGGCGGAGGAACGTGCCAATGTCATCAGGGTCAACACGGAGACGTTGTCGGCACGACGGCGCACGCGCAACTCCGAGCCGGATACCAGACTGTCAGCTAAAGCCATAGGTCTTTGTGGAATACTCTTCCTTGTAGCGTGGCTAATGTTCTTCGTTGTGGCAGATTTGACAAACATTGGCGCCATCAGACCACATAGAAAGCGGTACAGAGGTTTCGGCAAACAATAATAACAATATACATGTGTAATGCATGCATGAAACCCTGCGCATAAAGTTATATTACATTATGACCCAGGTAAATGGACCGGTGTGCATTCACGTTCCTTTTCAAGTCCCTGGGGAGTATACAACCCAAGCTACCGCATTCACATTGGTATAGCGTTCTACCGGGTTCCTATTTCTTGCTGGATGAACAGAGGTTCTCTCTAATAGTAATACGGCTACTAAAAGTTACATCGCAAGTTTTCAGCCTGTCTTTTAAAGTTTGGTCCTGGAATAATACTCGAAGATATGCCTACTCGCGCTACAGGGTTGAAGTTGAAGGCTAGCCTAGAAGTACGTAACGCATTTTAGTACAGTGTGTCACTAGTCTAGTACAGCATTTATACAGCACAACAATCAGGATTGTGCGCTAACTCACCATAGCTAGCCTACAGCACAACATTCACAATGTCCGTCATAACTAGAGGACAACATTCACAATGTCCGTCATAACTAGAGGACAACAATCAGAATGTCCGTCAGAACTAGAGGACAACAATCAGAATGTCCGTCATAACTAGAGGACGACAATCAGAATGTTCGTCATAACTAGAGGACAACAATCAGAAGGTACCAAGACCAAAACTGTAGGAATATTGACCGATACACCTTGGAAAGTGTGGGTATAACAGAATAACAGAGATACATTTACTGGATGCGGGTTTCTGTCAAATAGTATTCTTGTATTTGAAGTGCACGTAAAATATCCTAGCGTTACCTTTACGTTAGAATGTACTAGCTGCAGAACTGTAGCTTCGTCGCAAATAGGTGAAAGATTCCCGCAGCGACGTTAAACTCCCTATTCACTCACTCGCGCAGAACTGTAGCTATAAGATGCCTCGTTTACTATTGTCTATCTAGTTAGGGGTGCATGGTAGGTCTACTCTGCTCCCTGGCTACTACTTCCACCAAATAGCTTTCCTATAACATAAGCATCAACAACAATTAACTGTCCTGCCAGGGGCCATGTTCCCGAAGCTGTCTTATAAATACGTAACGACGTCGTTAAGCTGTTCGTGGAGAAATGTTTGATGATCAAGCAAGAAGATAAGACAGCTATGCATAAATATACATCATCATTATCAACAAAGATTAACTATAAAAAAGCTATGTCATATTTTGGCCTACATCTGATAAATGTTTATCGTATTTCACTTGTACTTGCAATTTAATGTTTTCACATAAATAAATTGCATTCAAATTGAACTTATTCTTCCATTACGCATGTTCTTATGCATGTTCTTTTAGTCGGGTCATCCTCTGCCTCACAGCATATTTCCTCTGCTTCATACGATACAGTCCCTGAAAGCAGAAGCAGCCTTCACTGCTATGTCCGTCAACACTCCCATCGGCAAATATTCGCATTATACATGTATATCACATGACGTGTTTTCAAATTGCGTAACTTGGTGTCTGCTACAACTTTCTCTGCGTAAAGAGATGGAGATGATTGTGGATGTTATCTGATACAATTTACTAAATGAAAAGGGTGTAGGCCCTATCAAGCATAAGTCTTCTCTGATTATACGTTTTATGACAAGATCTGCGATATGTTCGTCGGATCATGCTCTACCTACAGCGCTTGTATTCTTGGAATATGGAAGCGATGTAGGTAGAGCATAATGCTCATATAAACGTTGAGCTTGAGCATGAAATCGTACTCAAAGTTTCGTAATCTCGGGGTCCAAGTTCTCAAATTAGGCCCACGGTTAACGACGGAAAGTGAACATAGTTGCTGTGTTGAAACAAGTATGTGGCAACAATGAGACCACGTGGTCACCGGAAGCGGTCTGCCAGCAGCAACAGCAGCTACAGGAGGTCACTTGATCACTGGAAGCGGTCTGCCAGCAGCTACACGAGGTCACAAGTCTAGTGCTACAGGAACTCTAACCTTCAAACTGTTGCCCTGTATAGCCTTGCTTAATTGATCCTGTAGGGAAAGTGTTACAGAACACAGATGTCTTGATATTGAACGTTATAACTGTACGGCTTTTTACCAGCAGCAATGGCCCCAATAGGACAAGTCTCGTGATATAGTGACCAGGTCTAGTCTAATAGTGTCCGCTATCGTTAACAGTCAACCCAAGTCCCCATGTAAATGGCTGCTAGTAGAGTCTATAGATTACACATTATACAGTCGACTCGTCTCCAGATTAATGCCCGCAACTTATAGAAGTCAAGCCTAGTCAAATGCCAGCTATAATATTGGTTAGCCTAGCCAGCATGGTAATGCCTGCTACCTAGTTTAGCAGTCAACTCTAGTGACTATGATACTGATGTCAGCTACTGTACCTTTAGCAGTCAGTTTAGCCACCATGCTAATGTCAGCTACCTTTAGCAGTCGACTCCAGTCATCATGCTAATGCACGCTACCAATAGCAGTCAACCGTAGTTACCATGCTAATGCCATGTGTCTATAGCAGTCAACCCATTCAGTACTCCTTCGACATGGTGTCCGCGACGGCAAAGCACCTCCTATTACAACTATCGATAGCACTTAGGACGATCAGCTGACTCCCACCCCGCCATTAACACGACAAGCCTACAGTGTCCTACAGCCTCCTCGAGAACGCTGCGCAGAGGAGAAATCCTAGAATCGCTTCAAGAGGATGACGATTGTCAAGAAAAGACTGAGCATATCTACTTTGATCTGTCAGTTTGATCGACAAGGACAAGAAGAAATAAACCAACTAATCCTGATGCAGACGGCGATTGACGTCAACACAAGTACCCCGGTCTGCTGCCATTATACCAGCTTTAAACAATGGCGGGACTACTGAAGAGAAGTAAATTATGAATGAAGATGAATAGCTGCAAAAGGGAAATAAAAACAATACAGAAGGTCTATTTGCAGGTGTATCATGATGACGGGACTACCCCGCTTCCTGTAAGCTAGTCTTAATTACTGGTACGACTGGTGATTGATCTAAACGTGTGCGCGACCACTTGCAAATTGGCAGCGCTTCCGAGGAGAAGGTCTCAGTACCTCTTCTGTGTTATGATTAAGTTGAGGTGTAGCATGCACGCATGTCCAGCAACAGATCTAGCCTAGCAGAACAGAACAGAATGTATTCTCATAAATCATGTAGCATGATGCAGAGAAGTAATGGCTGGGTAACAACAGTCCTGGGTAACAAGGGAGTCATGTTCCCGAAGCTATCGTACTCGTAACGCCATCGTTAAGTCGTCGTGGAGGAAAATTGGACTCCTTCTGGATCATCAATCTTTCCTCCACGGAGGCTTAAATATGTCGATACGTGTACGATTGCTTCGGGAACGTGACCCCTGGGTAACAGGTAACGACAGTCCTAAACTGTTACAGTATGCACTTTAACCCGAAAACTTAATTTCACGACGTCCTGACAGTAATAATAATTGCTCTTGAGATGTTTCACGCTGTCAGAAACGTTATGCAACAATTCAATAACTTCCCAAAAGATATTCAGGTTTAAGGACATTTTCAAGATTTTCTAGCGACCTTGAATTAAGCCTGCGTGGTTTCTTCACTAAATAGAACACGACTACAGTTTGTTTTTATGCAACAGAATGTCAAGAGCATAACATCAATTGAATGAATGCTTCTAAAACCCATTTGCCGTTTGCATAATGTGGTTGTTGTTTTTTTCAACCTCGTTGTCTCTAATCAAACAAGTTATCATCTTAACTCAAGGTAATGGATCTGAATCCAGCGAATTGTCGGACTGAATAAAGCAACGTTCATGTATGTCAATATTGAAGAGTGGGATTACCACTATCTCATATATTTATATTATATATATCCCCTCTTTTTCAAGCCAGGTTTGGCGTGAAGTCAAGTGATGCTAATCTAATGTAATACCATCCTGACTCACGTTGTATATACAGTGTAAATATATTTAAGAAATGGCCTTCATTTTATGGTACTTCAATTGATTGTAGTATCAACCATTTGAAAGTGCTGGTTGAACTCGTGTGAAGGTCGGAGGTTAGATGCCGTTACTGAAGTGTATTTCACATTGCACGTTACCATGGTTACATATCCTTGTCAGAGACGGGTCAATGTATTTCTATTTTTACTGATTTTATTTTTAAATGTAAAATAAATATCTTTAAAAATCGGATTGATTTAAAATGGATTGACCCGAAAGGTCTTTGCCAAGGAATAGTCATATATAATGTGGCGCTTAGAGCATGTCTTAGGGGGTGGATTTGGCCTATTATTATTATTATTATTATTATTAGTATGTTTAATGACGTTATAGATTCTGAAATCTTGAAATCACGGCTTTGATTCTCTCTACATAACCGTCATCGATCATCGACCTGGAGTTGAAAGTGTTACTTACATCGCAGTTGACACGAAAGCCAAACAAATGCCATCATAATCGACCACTTGACATCGGCGTGCTGGAAACCTACATCGTCGACCGTTGTAGTGTTTCTAGTTCGAGTTGAACTTTATCTACTGCGCACACTATCCTTTGAGTTGTTACATGTACGTTGATTTGTGAATACCTTAAATACAACATGCACAAGTATTCGACAAATATTACACTCAATATTTCCATTAATTTCAGCCGTTATATGTTCGCATTCTTAATGATCGTGTGCGCGCCGGATATAATACGATCCCACTGTAGGTTACCAGTTGTTACACATAATGAGTCTTCATGTGTCGTAACACAATTTTCTTGGGAATATAGGCCTATGTTCATGAAAGGTAACGAGCAATGACGACTGCTAATTAAATAATGAATGTTTATATACCACTGTGTACATAGTTTCTCCAAATTAACATGTTTAATGCAGTCTTTATCAATTTATATGTTCTAGTATCTATACATGTACAAGCATTACGTAAAACATCAACGTAACTAGTTGAATCAGTCAACTGCATGTATGATCGCCAAGAACCTGAAATACAAATAATATTATATAACATGTGTGTGTGTGTGTGTGTGTGTGTGTGTGTGTGTGTGTGTGCGCGCGCGCGTGTGTGTGTGTGTGTGTGTGTATGTGCGCGCGAACGTATGTGCGTACGAGATGTGTTTTCACTTATGTCTTAGAAAGTGCGTAAATATGAGATAGAGAATTTAATTAATTATCTGTATCAAACACGATTTGTTAGTAAATATTCCAGTATGCCACGTGTAGAACACCCGCTTTAAAGGCATAATACCACTGCAACCCCCTGTGGTCTACTGACAGACAACCTGAATATGGTCGTAGTGTTATTTGCTTCATTATGTCAATACAAGGGGACATAACTCAGTTGTACGACTTAAAAATACAATACGCAATGGCAACGTTTTCTCGCAATTCCTTCATAGTTCAGTTGATGCATCAAAGACAAGATAACTAGCGGAACGTTCCATATATTGAATTATTCATATAAAATATTAATATTTTGATAACTACTGAGTATTGGGAACTAAGTACATCAGTAAATAACAACATTTAGGTGGATAAATCAAGCGTAATTAGTCTCAGATCGAAATTCGTTTGTCCATTATACAGGTCTATCAACTGTGATAGTATGCCTTTAAGCCAGATACACTTGTGCACCTACATACAAATACAGGACACACTACGTGTTCGTAAGATTGAGGTGTGTGTGGCTTTAATCGTTGTCCTATGTATGGATTCACGGATGTCTTCATGTCTTTCACATGTAATCACTCTTGCTCTGTGAGTCGCCTATGTGTGTGGAAGTCCGCGCCAGGAGAGAAGACGCCTACAGCAGAGCTCACGCCAATGTCGCGCATTACGTACATATAGATTGATTAATTCCATGCAAGATTTGGCAAGATTACATCGCATTGATTATGTTGAATTTCAGACTTAGATTCTTTCAGAATTTGATGCCTAAAACAGACCATTTTTACAATGAATTCTACCTATAGCATTTAATGTTATGTAGTATTTTACTTTTTATTATTGGTACCATACCCCAAACTCACTCCCTAAAAAGCTTGCGCATTTTGAATGTAGGCCTAATTACGCCCCTGATGCTAAAACGAAATTACTTTCGAACACTCACTTACACGTCAGTATATACAATATTCATTAATGTTAAACTATTGATTCATCAATCTTAAATTCAAGTTATCGTTAAGTACAATACGACTGGTGCCATGTTCCGGTGTTTGTTCTGGCCTTGAAGCCACGTGCCCTCCTGCCGGACATGCGCCTTGCAGGCGTGGTCCTTCCTCCGGTCATGCGCTGTTCGCCTGTCAAGCCAGGGGCTGGTAATAGGACCAAAACCATTGCTAGGCAGCTCATCACAACACGTGCGCTAGCGATCGGGAACTACGATTGATCAAAGCACAACAACGACAACGTGGTGAGACTAGGAGACTCTGAAGGTCTTTGGCTGCGGATTGAGACAAGGTACTCGCTGATCTCATGTGGCAGTCGGTTGAAGGTAAGTTTACTCAGTAATTATTCATGCGCAATTAAATATTCATTCGATGTTTTCATTGCATTTAATCTACTGTGTGCACCTTCTCTACGGAATTGGTCTGCACGCATTCTCCAAGGACCATCACCTAATACAGGAAGTAGTTGTCCAGTTCAACGTATAGGACTGCTTTGGTATAGAATGTGTTCTTCATGACTAGAACTCCTCATTTAAAGTCTTCCAGCAATGCATTGCCGTAGTGCATGTGACAATATACTTTAATATGTGCTATGTGCACAGTATAACAAACGCATAACCTATGACTATGAATGCGACCGTACGTAGCACATATGACTCTATTTGTGTCTGTATACATATAAACCATTTCGTTTTTGTAGTTTATATTATAGCCTTCTATGCTAGTTATCAGAAGCTCTAAATTCATATAGGCGCTATACTAGTAGTTTACATATACAACAAAGTTTGGTATGGATATGTCAGCATCGCATGTTACATCTGCAGAGTATATCATATGCACGTACAGTAAGTTGATTAGATTTTCTTGAAACTAGCTGAAATATAATTATATCGCAAATATGAAATATAGTTTGCCAATTCTGTCCGCGGCACTGTATCGTGGACATTTTTACAAAACAGCATTGGCTTCTTACGTGAATAATGAATATGAATTTACTGAAGGAATGCTTATACCTCCACCAGTGTAAGTATAACGCAGGAAACCGTTTACATCATGTTTCGCATCCCTAAAATTAGTTCGCTTACTCAGGGGCGGATCTAGGTGTGTTTGCAAAGGGGATCTCAATCGCAATCATACAACTATTAGATGTAACAATAACATATTATGTAGAATTTGATGAAGCAAACGAAACCGTTTTATCGATACAGAATTAAAGGTACAAGGTCATACTTGCATAGGGAATAATGGTCGTAACGTTAATGAAGTTATTACATATTCTGAAAGAACAATCAATATAAGATGGATTCTTTTTCCGATTTGTCATTGATTTAGAAATATAGTTATTAATATTTATTTCACAAAATTAGTGGAGGGGGGTTGTCTAAGACCCCCCTCCAGGACATAAAGGGGGTCCCCTAAGACCCCACATGGGATCCGCTGCTGCTACCTATAGCCAAATATGTATTCTTTGAATTTGGAACCATGCCAGTAGAGACTATTTTACATGTATGGTATACATACTAATAACACATAGAAAAACAATGCTGCAAAAGAAGAACACATTACTTGAAAAGGGTGCACTATATACGGATGACACGTACCATAATTGATGTATTGCACAATGTATGTTATTGCATGTCAATTTACCAATTAATTAAGTTAATTAATACTCGTAATCAATTGTAAATGTCCATTCTCAACACGGTGCAAAAACCCTTTCAAATCAATGTTTTTAAATGGGTAGCCAGTGACAGCGCAATGTTATATTAACGTCTGATTCGCGCCTACACACACCTGTGGGCTACCATCACGTGACCATTGTCCGTGCTCCCTCGCCCAAACGGTAGCGCGTCATCGTAATTTGATCCCACGGTACTTGGAGGAGTTTTCATTGACAGAAGTAAATTGCTCACTTTTGTAGTAGTGATATGTATGTGCTTTCTATTAGTTTTCCGTAATGTGAGACCCGGTGACATCTCAATGGATCGGTCATGCTTGCCTATATCCTCGTGCAATCGATTACGTATTTTATTTTGTCAACAAGAGGACAATGAAAATATAAACAACGATTATTTTGATACTGTTGATTCAAGTGCGTCTACCAATGCTGACTGTTGAGCTAGAAATGTATATTTGTAATGAGGATTCTTTATCCAAGTATTCGATGTACATTTATAGGATACGTTTCTCAGCGTATAATTTATAATAAACTACGTATTATATATCCGTGTTGTTACACTGAACTGAATGCATGTCTATCAAAAGTAGTGTCTGAGTTAATGACAAGGATAGACATAATGATATTAAAGCAAATGCCACCACCCTGATCATTGTAATAAACTTTCTACTACTAGGTAAAACGTATCGGCCTAGATAGTGTTTTATAAATCCATAAGTACGTTGCATAGTGTATATATATGCGTGTGTATGTGTGTGTGTATGTCACTGTGTGTGTGTGTGTGTCTGTCTGTGTGTGTGTGTGTGTGTGTGTGCACATGTGTGTGTGCTGCACGTGTGTGTGTGCACGTGTGTGTGTGTCCATTAAGTACATGTATGAATAGTTTATTATATGTGTGCGTCCATAAGTATTTCGGCTCAAGGGTAGTGTAACCACATGTGGTCTACTTATTATTATTTATATGACGATTAGCCTAATAAAAGCTTGATAACCTGCGCTCTTATTAAATATGTTTAATACCATAAATGATTATGGTATTGTTCCGAACCAGTGCCAGTCATGTGGATCCGTTATAAATGTAGCAGCAGTAATTCTATGCAAAAACGGTAGACCTATAGATTTATGTAGGTTTTCCCACCATATAACGATCTTGAAGACTGTTTTTGTGTTTAGTTTGGTGTGGCTGTATGACACCCACTAATTATATTAATGTGATCTATTCATTATCAATTCATTGATATACTATAGATCTATATATAATATGAAACAATTTTATATGTAAAAAACTATAATATTTTCTTGAGTGCATGCAATACATATTAACAACAGCGACGCTATCATGCTGTTTTCCCCCTTCTCACACATAAAAACCATCATCATAATATCAAGTTGTTGCCTGTTGAACCCTCTATCAATGCAAGCACATGGCTTCTTCAGCTTGTCTAAACCCGTGAATGAATACGACCTGTCATTTAAAGACCCTTAACCACGCCCACGCACAGCGCCGCATTCCGATTGGCCGAGATTAGCGACGGTACACGGACGTTTTGTGAATGCAGAGCAAGCAAGTCTAAACACATCGACGTCTGCGCTCATACAAGTAGCAGACGTGAACGGGAGTGGTTACAAAAGTCGGAGAAACTGGATTTTACTCATATTTCTGCTTATCCCTGGTAAAAGAAGGTGAGTTTATGTGATGTAACGTTGCCTATCATTTCTTATAATCGCAAGCTCAGGATTAATTTCCGGCGAATTTCGGAATATCGTCTTAGCGTAAACCTTTAAATCTACGTCTGGCCTCTCCCTGTCTGGGTTTGTGTGTGTTTATTGGAGCGAGGTACGGATTCGAGTTAACTGTGTGTATGTACTTCATACTTACCCACGAGACATTTCACACCTCACTGAATCTAATATGCCTACCTGTTGGACAAGATAAGTCTAGGACGAATCATCTGTCAAACTTTCTTGTAGACCTACTGGTAGGCCTAGCACAAAATGTCTGGGGACCGACCTTCAAGTTATTTTTAACTGTGATTCAATATTTAGGAACTGCAGATATATTTACACATGTTGCTAGCTGATTCTTTAAAAAACTTAGTTTCAGCATATACCTAGGAAGATATATATGTTTGAAATCTATGTTGCATCATAGTTTAAAATGTGTTATATGAATGATAATCACGTGACGCTGTATAAATAGATGTAGGGAAATTTGTAACCAATTTGAGATGTCTATTTATAAAACTGATGTGCAAGACAGGATATGACACGTTACTTTTTTTTAAAGAAGTTATTAGCAGTTATTTTATTCCCAATGCCACGTACATTTAACCTTGTGTGTCGGTGTCTCAAAATGAGCTGTAGGCATAATTATCTTATAATAGTAGTAGTATTTCTTGATAAAAACACTAAAATAAAAATTATATTTTATACTAGCATTTATTTAAATAAACATGTAATATTGTATTTTGAGCTTATTCATACTGGATATATTACTATATATATAATTATATATTTTGTTTGTGTGTCATTTCTATCCATGTTTGTACGAGTAAATGTGTTTTACATAACAGGTGGAATAATGTTTTGTACGAAATATTTATCTGATCTAGTTCTGTCTACTTCTCTCCATTACCTGTATTCTGTAATGCTGTTGTATGATAATCAATGCTTTATTATTAAAATACAGTATTATTAACGTGCTGGTTATATTTACAGGTGGTAAGTCTCCAACATGAAGTGCCTTATCGTGTGTCTGGCAGCCCTGTACTTTGCCCTCCCCTCAGAAAGCGGAGTGTCCGTGTGTCCCACCGGCCACTTCTACGACAGATCCCTGGACGCTTGTCGGAACTGTTCCACGTGCCATAAGAACCTCATCATCAGACGGCCGTGTTCCAAGGAGCGCGACACAATCTGCGGCCCCTTCCGGGAGTTCATCAACTTCCAGCAGAGCCCGGAAGACAACGAATACGTGGATCCGGAGTACGTCCACCCCGACCACCACAACCACAAGCACAAGCACCACCCTCATGGGAAGAACAAGGACACCAAACTTCCGGTGGTGCCGTCTTCAGAGTTGCACATCCTTCCGCTGGAACCGACGGATCGGCAGGTGTCTCAGAACAGCGTTCTAGATCTGACGTCGGAGGTGTCGTCTGCCGGGGAACATCAATGGCGGACTCTGGCCATGGCACTGATCGGAATACTGTGCATCGTGTCTGTGTCGCTCGTGTTCTTCGTGTTCACCGTGTGTTACATCAAACGCAAGAGGCAGGCGGTGGAAAAAGAGATTTTCTATGATCCAGGTAAGACGAGCATCTTTGACTTTTGTTCACCGGATGGTCTCTGTTCCGCAAAACTACCGTTGCTCCAAGGGACTCTTAGCTTCATGTTATTGTGGGGCCGTGCACTTGTAGCACTACGATCGTTTTGTGCTACAGGACCATATTCTTTAAACAGTATGTTTAAAGGTTAAAAACAAACCCCAGAATTTAATTGATGTTTGCATCATTCGTCAGCTTTGTTATATGTAACTTTGTAAGTAGAAGAAGGGCACCTGTTCAAAGACAAGAAAGGTCTAACACTTCCCGACTAACTGAATTGTTTGAACAGCCGTGTATGTGCATTGGATGTGTCTTGACCGTAATGCCGGAATTATACATGTAGACGTGCAATACATGTTTTAGCTGATTATTGATTGAATTAATGTTTAACGTCGCGACGGGAATATCTCACCCATGATTATTAGTTCATAGGATAACAAAGATGATGTCAAAGAAAGGAACACAAATTAAAACTATCTACCAACTCTTTAGTTATTTGCAATGCGTTTTGCAGTCTAAGAACAACCGATATCTATTCTCACTTTATCAACTTGTTATTGGCAAAGAACTCTTTTACTCGTTATTCGCAATGCATTTGCAATCTACAACCTGTAATCTGTTCTCGCTTTATCCTAGTGTAGCATTGTTGAAGACTTCACAATTGTAACAAAACACATTCCTTCCATACGTCGTACACGGTTTTAAACATCGCCAGCATTTGTTAGTTGTCCACTCATCTCGTTTACCGTTCATGTCCAAACATGTTGCAGGAGCCTGACAGCTTTATCTTGACTAACCTCTTATCGGCCCACAAAACACACACAAACTACATACAAGATCACCAAACACGTCCAGACCCGTCTCGTAACGTTATCACGGTCAAGGGGACGCAACTCGTACAGTCGGGGCATCTGGGAACCCAATAAAAGGGAACCCGACACTGCGAAAATTCGGTGTCAATTATATTCCCACACCCTCCGAGATCAACACTTCGTGATAAGTGTTATCAAAAATATTTGCGGACTGCGATAGTAATTGGCTAAGTTTGTTGTAAACGGTTACCATATGTTGGCACCACTGGCCTCCCGTGACCCCCAGAGCGGACAGGGGCAGAATAGGCTATAGGTGGAGGCCTGGAGGTTCTTTAGATCGGGGGAAATATTAGCCAGTTGTTGATGGAATATCACGCCACAGTGTATAGTCTCACAGCACGTGGGCGGACGCTATCATTAGTAAAATATTTGTGTACAGAAATGTAAGCGTTGTAACTCTCTCTTTGATAAACTCGCTAGTAATCTTAACACGGCAGGTGGTTGCCATCATATGGGCTTTTCCATTGACCATAGGTTTTGAAAAGGATTCGTCGTTTTTCTCGCAGTTTATTTGACGGTATATGTTTCGTACTTTGTAGACTATAAAAACATTTCTAAGAATCCGAACCATATGACGTTAAGTTAGAACATAGAGCTACGGAACCGGGGTCACTGTAGAATATACGAACTCACTACTAGACTTTAGTAGGGGGATATAAACATGCATTGCATAAATTTGCTTCCTCCAGTTCTATATTCTGAAGTGCATAATACAAGTTGAAGTAGTATATGAACTCCCAAGCAACGTTTCCAGGTCCATATAAGTGCTAGACATGTCACCGTGTCATCATGCGAGCGACCATTATGACCTAACCACGCCACAGCCAATTATAAATCGTGTTTTATTGCCGCCCAGACCAGATAAACTGCATGTTTAATTTGCGACACCTGAAACTTTCAAAGATAGGACGCAATTATTTCGTGATAACCGTCACCATTTCATTGCTTATCCTCGGCGAGTTCTACGCAGACCTTGGGAATGACACTGACATAATGAGCTCTCAAGCTGTCCGTATTAATGTCAAGAGCGCGCGTCAAACCTTCATCCTCAAGGAGGTAAACTATAAACTATATAGGTCCGGAGTACCTGAATTAATTGCTACAACCATTAAGCAAATTCGAATGTAAAATTTGATAGTACAACTCTAGAGACATAGTTCGTTTAAAGCAAGGTTTGACTACGCCGAATTAATGGCAAGCAAATTCGAATGTACAATTTGTTAGTACATCTCTAGAAACATATTGGTTTGAAACAAGGTTTGACTATATGATTCCACAAACGCTGATGATCGTTGCCGTAATATTTGGACAGCAGGTTTGTCCACACAGCAGACCCCGACGGCAGTAATGAGCCAACTTACTCCCACACTCGCCAGGACGTTAGCCAGCTGCGCGAGGGGAAATAGTTCTGGTGCAGAACTTGATAGAAAGTATTTTCGGAAACTATAAATACACCGCTGTATGGAAACGTGGTGGGGGCGATTATAGCCGTCTTCATGCATTTCATAGCTTCATTACACCCACGCCCTGCTTTAATAGACACAGACACAGAAAACCACATAGCGCCACATTCCACATGGTTAACCGCAGGCCTGCAAGTTGAGACTAGCTAGATAACGTTACGACTCTGATTACCCTTAGTAGTATTAGCATTGCGTCATTTATGACCATTTTAGGGAACAGTTTCTTGGAGAGAGAGAGAGAGAGAGAGAGAGAGAGAGAGAGAGAGAGAGAGAGAGAGAGAGAGAGAGAGAGAGAGAG
>JAVCKZ010060185.1:0-29855 GCA_034780755.1 Lepetodrilus elevatus
GCGTGTGTGCGTGTGTGTGTGTGGATGGGTGTGCGTTAGTGTGTATATATGTATGTGTGTTTGTATGTATGTGTGTGTGTGTGTGTGTGTGTGTGTGTGTATGTATGTGTGTAAGTATATTTATGTCGCGTATGCTGATAAACATAACATATGTTCATATTGTTATTGTAAGTGTTGAGCGCGAAACGATCGCAGACATATAAAGTGTATTTAATTCAGGAATCATAACATGTACAATATTTATAAAGATAGTATTGTTTTAGGTATGATTGAAGAGGAACATTGCGCAATGTAAATATACAACGTGTGTATATTATGCATCTAAAGCAATACAACGTGTAGCTGGTTGGGCCTTTGTAACGTCGTATTCAATACTAGACTTAACAATTTGAAGTAAAATTAATCCACATAAAAGAAACTTTTTTTTTTATTGAATCTGGTTTTGACTTTTGCAGCATTCCATTGACGTCTTGTGGAAACAACGTAACACACATGACCTGCGTTTCACGAATGGTTCATACCTGTGTTGTAACTACGTCATATCCTGTTATAGTAATAGCAAGGCGCATGGACTGTACTACAGTACGACCATTTCCTGAAGACCCATGACTTCTCAGTAATTCCAACGTAAATCATGTTTGTTTGTTAGTAAGCTTGTTTCTCGTGTGTGTATGTATCTACAGGCATGCACATACATGCATTTAAATAGTCGGGCCCCATAGGTAATTCACACTGACGTGGATATTAATAGAGTATTGAGTACCGTTGTTCCCAGAAACTCCTTTGTTTGGAAACCGTTCTCCGTCGCATTGTCATTGATTCAATTTCAATACAGTTATTGACGTTCAGATTGCCAATAGAAGCCGTGATATAATTCCCCGTAAAGGATGCAGCTTAATGCCAATGTTGTCCCACCTTCTCGGTGTATTAAGCATAGATCAGTATAATAGCAATCGATTCAATCCAGAGCGTCTACTAGAATTCATGGACTGGACTCTGTTCATTCAAACACCGTTTGGTCTGGTAGTAAGGAGTAATCAATGACGTGTGTATAGATCGCCATACAGTATACAGAGTACTATACACTATACAGATTACTATACACTATACAGATGAGTATACACTATACAGATTACTATACACTATACAGATTACTATACACTATACAGATTACTATACACTGTACAGATGACTATACACTATACAGATTACTATACACTATACAAATTACTATACACTATATAGATTACTATACACTATACAGATGACTATACACTATACAGATTACTATACACTATACAGATTACTATACACTATATAGATTACTATACACTATATAGATTACTATACACTATACATATGACTATACACTATACAGATTACTATATACTATACAGATTACTATACACTATACAGATTACTATACACTATACAGATTACTATACACTATACAGATTACTATACACTATACATATTACTATATACACTATACAGATTACTATACACTATACAGATGACTATACACTATACAGATTATTATACACTATACAGATGACTATACACTATACAGATTATTATACACTATACAGATGACTATACACTATACAGATTACTATACACTATACAGATTACTATACAATATACAGATGAGTATACACTATACAGATTACTATACACTATACAGATTACTATACACTATACAGATTAATATACACTATATAGATTACTATACACTATACAGATTACTATACACTATATACACTATACATACCACTATGCACTGTATATTATTGCACTAGTGCTTCAAGTACAATTCATTGCTCTATGTTATTTCTTATCGTCGGGTTGCCACCGGTTTCTGGTGTTCAGACACAACTGTTGGATTAACCTTTATAGATGAATGAGTGTGCAGTCTTTGTGCTATAGCCACGTCGGCCATAGCATGTCTGAACAATGCAGAGTGGTAGCCAGAAGGCCGACTGATTGAATATATGTCGCAAACACACATACAGTAATTGTATATACCCATATAATTAAATATATTTATTTTACTTCAACTTCTAGGTGAACATCAACAGTATACGAGCCATCCCCTTTGGAGGCTGTGTTGTAAATAACCGTCGTCGCCTATGGGTGAGATATTCCCGCCGCGACGTTAAACATTAATTCAATCAAATGTAAATACGCCTTTCTAAAGACGTGCTATTTATTTTAGTATTGACAACATCGGTAATACAAGCTACTCACGTATTTTCAGTAATAACGAGTTCGCATAATTGGTTAACACGAAGGAAAAGCTTTTGCCAAACGCGTACAAGATCAGGTATGACTTTGTAAAGAAAATACTCCATGTAAACATTCCTATAATTGCGATGCACGTCGGTGTTCATCCGTATTGCAACATGACAGAAGAATGCATACGGATATATCAGTAACGTAACTTACGCCGTTCAGAGACGAAGACCTGTGTTTAATTATTGACGCCACGTGACAGACTGTGTTATTATTAAGCTCCAAAACACTCTGCATGTACCGTACGTTCAGCGACCCGGACGTCCATTACCCCTAGTAATTGTGAAATCAATATGATCGGGAAGAACTCCGTTAGTCAAGAATAACAATAAAACCACCAGGTGGAAGATGCCAGACCAAACGGCAAAATATGTCGTCTGGCGAAAACAAACCGGAGCCACTGAAGCGGTGTCTGCGCATGCGCCGTGCTCCCGACGAATTGAAGCCAGTGTAGCAGACGACACAAACGGACAAGGATTCTAGCGGCGAGTAGATCGGCACCAAAGGTACGCCAGACCTTAGAAGAGAAGGAGGATACTATATCTTCTGCTACACCGGTGAAACGCTCAAATCCTCATTGATTTGCGGCGGGGAATACCTATTGAATTATCGCACGTATGAACCGGTGACTGTAGTGTAGGATTTGTACGCAGTCCGTCGGCATTTCACCGTGTTGGTAAAGGTATGTACTGTCTTTGTCAGTGTCTCTGAACGTCATGTGCCTATTTATAATCCCCGTGCGTAATGCCGCTTCCTTGCTGGTTATTTTGATACACTATACAGCCGAAGGTGGCAGATATAGACGCCAGTCAGTTCAACGTCGGCAAATAGTAAGCAGAGTGTTTCTATATTAAATTTGCTTTGGTGGACTATAGTCCATCACGATTTTGAAACCTGGGAACGTGTTTTGTAAGAAGAAAGGTTCATAATGTTGAGTAGGGAGTGGTGTGTTTGTGTGTGTGTGTGTGTGTGTGTGTGTGTGTGTGTGTGTGTGTGTGTGTGTGTGTTTGTGTGTGTGTGTGTAAGAGGTAATCACATACCCAATTTGCAAAGCACATCTGGGTTCAGCTATATCAACTCTTATATTCATAAGATAAGCTTAACTTCAACTGTAGCCACAAACCACACATGGCTAATGTTGGAGTTCAGCTTGCCTTAGTGTTGCAGTTTAAATCAGCAGATCACAAACATGAAAATTAATTAATATTACTGCCCCAATTTAAGGCGTAAACTCCTTGCATCATGTTGGCCAGACTATTGCAATGGATTGAAGTCTTTCAGAAGGTCTTATCTAGTGTGACGTTGTAAAAAAGAAATTTGCAAAAACTTTGAAGAATACAATTGCCGTGCCTATGTGAATGTACACGTGGCTGTAATCATCCCTGTATAAAATAAATAAGATGGCTTTGGTAATTACATTAATTGTTTACAGTGTGTTCCAGGATGTTTATCTGTACAGAAGATCTCATCCCCTGAACATCCCCCAGCCAGGTCATCAACACAGACGTCTGTGTACGGCGATGGACTGATTAAAATCTCAGTCCAATCTCTGACCAACAATGAACCGATTGGGTCCAAGAATGGACTGATTGGGTCCAACAATGGACAGATTGGGTCCAACAATGGACCGTTTTGATCCAAGAATGGATCGATTAGGTTCAAGAACGGACAAACTTGACCATCACTCTAGCTATAGTAGTAGTACTTGTGTAAAACATGGAACATGAATATTTTGCAATTACCAGGTTATACTGAAGTCTGAAGCTTTGCTAGCCTACTAATCACAAAGTAATAATAATAATGATTGCATGTATATAATGCATTATATAGTAATGGCAGATCTATTGGGAGAATACAACATTCATAACTACAAAATCCATTAATAATAATGATCATTGCTGTCCATGCTAAATGCCAATAGCAGCATTAAGAGAATACATGGTTGAGGAAATAGCATCCACTCAACTCCAGCAAAGAGCCATCACTGAGGTAGACATTCTCAGGGGATTGACAATTCATGATTGTCTTTATGGAAATTGTGTGCACAAGTATAATGTAAATTAATTATTCATGTAGCTTGAAACATATCAATTTACCAAGTAGGATATTCTTGTAATTTTCCTCACGATTTTTTAGTTGTAACTTGTGGATGAATAGATTTAGATTTGTAAAGAGCAATTATGAAAACAGTTGGCCATCATCAGTGTAATGATAATGGGGGTAAAAAAGGACAAGATTGTAATCAATACACAAAGTAAAAGTCAAAGACATGATGTTCTTCTTAGATTGATATTCCTTTTCGAGGATCATCTCAATCTTGTTTAACATCAACAAGAATCTTCAATCTTCTTCCTGTTCTTAACTTCTGATGTGATCAGCTGACTTCGCAGACATTCATCATTCCTCTGGCTATTCAGACATGAGTGTGAGTGAATATATGGAGTTTAACATCACTGCGGGATTCAGACATGAGAAGAACATAGTGCCACCAGGCTATCATACCAGGCTATACCAGGCTACACATGGGACCATAATAGCATTGAACCAGAGCAATCAGAACCATCAACACTTTGTAAAACTACCTCAATGCTACAAGTCACTTGTAAAGATTGAAGCCGACTTATTCAATAAGCTCACAAGTGAAACACTGAGACTGCCGACATATTTCTTGTCACATCTTTGACAAGTTGCCCTTGCCAGTATAAAGTGATTTACACATTTCAGTTGCAAATACATGCACCACGAAATATTGATTTAAAAAGAAATATGAAAGATCACGTTACATAACCCTCCTCTAGACAGGTCATCAACACAGACTCTTGGTTATCTGTGTCCGACAGCAGACTGATTCAAGTCTCAGTCCAACAATGGACAGATTAGGCCCATACTAATATATTCCAATACAGCTTTCAACTCAAAGTAATTTGAGCCTACAGATATATATGTGATCTGTCAATGTTCTGAAAGCAAGACACACAGCGAAAAGAATTTAGGTGTCTAGGCCAGGACACCTACTGGGGATTCTTATAAATACGCCAGGGCACCCACAGTGAAGGTGTCCTGCCAGGAACCTGTTAGGATCCAGGAACATGACACCTAACTTTTTTTTGCTTTGACACGGTATAATTATAAATCCCATTCAGTCATGACAATGTTGACATGGAGTGTACCGAGTGAACGACAGGAAATGACATCAAGGTCTGCAGATCGACAACAAGCTTAAGAATAACTACATTAGCCGCTCTGAGTTTGACCGCCTATTTCCAACGCCGACCTCTCAGCATGTGATATTGTCAGGTGTCTTCAGGCTTATTAGAGTTAGTATTCTATTTCTGTTACTACATAGACTATTAGTGGTCTAGACGTGGGGATAAACAAGATGGAGTAAGCATGACCTGAGTCAGACTACCCATCAGTGCCTGGCTGATGACTGCAGAATGTAAATTACTTCTGACCATCAGGGTGCCATCATTATGGCTTGTGAACGAGACTTTCCTGCTAAGTGATTGAGTCATTCTTCTGGTACTGGATAATTGTATTGATTGAATTCATGCATTAAGAAAGCTTCATTACTATTGTAAAATGTCAATGTAAAGATGAAATGCATGTTTAAAAGAAATACTACTTGATGATGTTTCAAACTTTCAGTTTCACTTTTTCCATAATATGTAAATATCAAAGTGAGATGTACGTGGTTGGAAACCATTAAATATTTAGTGATGATTTCAATAAAAACATCTTTATACACCATGCACAATGTGTCAAACTACTGGTCGTCATATCCATATCAAATTTGACATTGTAGAGATATCAATTCCTTCTTTTTAATTATATATGAACAGATTGAATATTGATCAGCTTGAATGTTTTTCCCAGTCTTGGCATTTTAAAGTCCGCTCTGCATTAAGATTCATGAGTGAAACAGAACAGCATAACTTTGAATTCTATTAATAATGCATACTCACAAAGACTGTCTGAATGCCATGCTCTATTTGAATACATGTATTTAGCAAAAAACACTTGAATTAACTCTACAGTAATATTTTAAGGAATATCTCCAAAACATTGATGAAATGTGACCGTGGACACGGTAGACATCCTATGCTTGACTGTAGAATCAATAACATTGTCATCTTCATGGTTTTATTAAATGAAACGGGCACCATTTCACAAAGCTCTAGTATCCACTCAGAGACCATTGTGCCCTTGTCTCTATCTGCCTCACTGATAGCCACGCTAGCTCTATGGTCATGTAGTCAATACAAGAGCTTCTTCATGAGCATCTTCAAGAGCTTCTCCATGAAATGCTACCCAGGACTTTGTCCAGTTGGGTCTGACAGACCTCTACCAGGTCTCTGGGGGCAAAATGGTTGACCTACAGAGATACACTGATGTGGTAAAACCGCACAAATTTGATTACAAATGCTATTACGTGGGATCATTTGCTCAGATGGCCTTGGGTCTATAGTAAACACAATTTACACATTGGATATCAGCCTCAGCACACGTTCCACTGAAGTGTCATAGTGCTGACAGTAAGAGCTCATGATGGGTGGACAGAAAGTTACCACTAGCAGGTTACGACCAGTAGAGCTATGGTCGGTCATCTGTGTATTGACACCTTGGGGTTGATGGACATCTTTCCCTAAAGGGGTGGCTGGGCTCTAGACTAACATTCTGAGTTATTTGCCCACAGAGCAAGTCAGGGCAAGTTGCACATGCACCAAAGGTGCAAAGTGTTAAAAAGTAGGTTGCCCGCATTGCAATTTAACTTGCCCCTGTACGTCGGGCATATGTTAGTCCAGAGCCCTGGCCCCGAGATTACGAAACTTTCTGAGCACAAAAACGTACTCAGACTATGACGTCACATGACGTTTTATGAACACAATTCTGAGTTGAGTACACATTTGTACTCAGAAAAGTTCGTAATCTCGGGGCCAGGGTGGATCCTCCAAAATAGTGTTAGAAATTCAGAAAATATTAAGGGGGCATTCTCCATAGGCCTTCGTCGCAAATTGGTGAAAGATTCCTCCCCTACTTCTATTTCGAACACTGCTGCAAGTTTCAAATGACATCTAGATCAACCCTCTTGCAGTTCCTTCCAGAAGATCAACATTGACCTCATTGCCATCTAACCCTTTCCCTGTTCCTGGCAAATTTAAATGCCAAGCTCCGATATTATGAAACTATTTTGAGCACAATCTCATGCTCAACTTGAGATATTGTTTACAAATCGCCAAATAAAATTTTAGCTTGAGCATGAAACCATACTCAAACTCAAAATGTTTCGTAATCTTGGGGTCAGATGGTACCAGATAAAAGTATTATTTTTACGTGTTGATTACCACTTGCACTGTTAAGACTATTTAATCACTTTTAATAACTTTTAGATTTGATTTATTGAATTAATGCTTTACGTTGCAGCAGAAATGTTTCACCCATAGGCGACGACATCACTTTTAGAAGCATGAAGTTTTTATGTATTACACACAGGTATATAGCTGCCTCGAATGCTAATGACATGTCAGTTTCACGACCTCTGTACACTCACCTGATATCATAACAGGTCCACGTATGAGCCACAAACCTGCCCACCTTGAAGTCGGGGATATCACCGCATGTCACATTACGGCCAAACACAATGTTATGTTTTGGGAAAGGTTTATCTGAAATATATAAAAATAATATAATAATAAATTAAAATATGAACAGATTGGCTCAATATTGGGCTCAAAGGTATAAATGAAACTTAGCAATCTTGATTAAGATTTCATGTTCAACTCAAAGGTTTTGTTCACAAATCCCCATTCAAATTTGAGTTGGAGCATGAAATCAAATGTTATCAGGTTTAATCCGATGGTAGCCAAAAATCTCAAACTTTTTTTTAAAAAGCACACAACCTCTCAAAATTGGAGTAATACATTTACAACATGTGAGCAATGTTTATAGATTTGCACCTAAGAGCTTTTAAAACAAATAGCTGTAATCAACAACAGTGCCTTACATTTGTGCAGTTTGTTTTATAAATGCACTTTTTCCATCCATTAATTATTTCTGGACTGCAACTTGTCGAGAGGAAATTCAAGGTTTCACAACGTTACATAACAATCTCAAATCTATTCCTGCTGCAAAAATGATTGCTACTTTTTTTTGCCTGACAAATATCTGCCTGCCATTATACAACATTTCCTCTGCAGATATTAATTTACTCATTAATAAACCCATTAACCTATTTCCATTAGTCCAGCATCTCATGTATACATCATAACATTTCAGTCACGCCTAACGTCAGTTAGGTTTTAGCTAAAAGTAATAAATCAAGCAGCCGATCTAATGGTTTCTCAACAACTCGCTTCACATTAATATCACCCTATGGATATCAGTTACTGTTCTAACGTACACCGTACATTGCTGCATTTAATTCTGTCATCAATAAACATGATGAAGTTACATTTGTCCTGTAGGCTGTGTGATGGTTGTCTATATGTTCGATATTCTTTATCCAGGCTACAGCATCACAACTAAGCTTACCGGTAATCAACTAATTTTTATATCTGCCATGGTTGTATTTTCCTTGGTGTTTTTTTCTTGCCAAGTGTAAGTCTATGAAAATAATATAACAAAATAATAATAATAATAATAATAGTTGTCTTCTTATGTTATTATGACAAAAATACAACTTAATAATATTAATAATAATGATGATAATCAGGGCTCTGGACTAACATATGCACTAGTGCCCCACGTTAAATTGCACTGTGGTCAACCTACTTTTTAACACTTTGTACCTTTGGTGCCTTTGCTACTTGCCCTGACTTGTTCTGCGGGCAAATAACTCAGAATGTTAGTCTAGAGTCCTGATAATAAGTATTATTATTGTAATAATAAAAACAATAATAATAATCGTGATACTACTACTACTAATAATAATATCAACAACAACAACAGCAACAACAATACTAATAATAAGTTAATACTATTCTCATCATTAATAACATTTATATCAAAATCACTCGATTTCCTTTTAACAGCAGCATTTGACACTTGGCTATCTGCAGGAAAGTCAGTGATGTTGGCCTGAAGGCCAGGATGTCACTTGATGCAGCAGACATTAGCTGCTCAGTGTTTCACATGTGCATGTCTTTATTGCCACTGTAAATAGATTAGCATCAACGTTCCAGAAAGTAGATCTAGTTTCTGGTTTGGAGGTTCTGAAGGCACAGGCAAAATTCAAATTAAATCAACTTGCAAATTAATTACAAATGGATTTTGTTTCTGAGAGCAACAGGTTGGAATGTATTGACATAAAATCAACTAGAAACATCCATATCTTGGTGTATCTTTTCACAAAGTTCATTGCTCTATGACAAGACCAGAGTGATCTCTTGTACAGTTATACTATACTACATGATAATACATGGCAATAGGGCACTGAGACTGAGAGTAATATGGTCCGAGAGTGGACATGAGAGACATTATCATGATTATAGTCTAATCTTCCGACTTCCTTCTGGGTTAGACACAAGCACTGCCCTTTATGGCATTTCCAATTGCCTCCAACATGGAGAAGGTTAAAATGAATAGTGACAGTCACCAACTTGACAAACAACTAGGACAGGACCCATTATAATACTGTGACATTTTGCCTTGTAGCATTTGTAAAATGTAACACATTCATCGCCTAGACTACAAATGTCGTAATTTAATAGATGATGAATCACTTGAAAGACCAAGGTCCTGTTTGTGACAGCGTATTACATATTTATATGACTGCTTTTAAAAAGAAAATTGATCCACGCTCACAGCCTCTATCATAAGTTACAGTTTCGAACAGGATGTGGCTTACATTTGGTGCAACACGTGGGATAAAACATGAAAATCCACAACCTTATTATAAACTGTGTACCCAGCAAACACAATTATGCAAACACATTTGCAAAGCCATCTTATATCCATCAGATATTTGCTCATATAAACAAACTTTAAGATTTTGTGGGTTAGGAAAATAATTTTGGATTATTTTTCAAAATGTTTTGTGCTGCTGAACAATGTTTGCTTTTTATGATCGTGACAATTTAAAACTAAAATGTTTCTTGAAAAATATTTATAGAACATTCACAATGTGTGATGTGCCTTTAAATATGATTAATCATCATCAATGCTATGAAGTATTTTGCCACATTTTGTGGCCTTGAGGTGTCAATAACAAGTTGTCACATTTATTTCGTCTACATCTTGATAATTGTATTTGATAAATTAAATTTAATTAATTGAGCCAGTCAAATTGTACTTTTGTTGACAATTAAATATAAACTGATATATGTTGTTAACCAGTTACTAGTTACATTTATCATTACTTTTAACTATCAATTATCAAGTAGATATCATTAGACCCACAAAAAAAGAACACTTAATCATGCTTAGATTAGTTTAGCTTATTAAACATGTTAAAATCTTATAATGTCGACATTTAAATGGCTAGGAAGCAAGCCATAGCGATTTGCATTCAATGTCATCAATCAAACAAAGCACACACTGCATCCTCGTAGATTCCTAACCAATCAATAACAAGGATAAACATTTTCTAAATACCTCCAAATAGAATTCTCTGAATGTCATGGATTTTCACAGGGCTTATTCTTTGTAGTTTAGTTTGGATTCTGATACCGTTGTCTTGTAAAATATAAACATTATACTCTCTTTTTCATGTACAATCTTTACCCCTCTCACTGCTGAATTATACACAAGCACCAGTGTTCTTTAGGACATCGCAGGTTGCCTCCAGCACTGAGAGGGTTAAGCCAACCCCACATTTTTCTCCTCTCAGTCTCAGGGAAATATGTTTAATATCACTTACTTATAATTGACTACCGTATACATCAAACATGGCATTAGGTTGGTAATGATATACGCCTGCATTTTATAAAGTATTTAAATTATATTGCCGACTATTATTGTGCTTTAATTAAAAATAACCAATCCAACATAACCTACTTCAAATGTATACAACCAAGATGACAGTACAATGGATAGAATATCAATTTTTGGCCAATACAAAAATTACGTGTTTAAGGTAAGACAACTGTCTGAAAAAAAAATCTGCCACGACACCATCATGCCAGGTTGTTTGGCTCATCTTTGTGTAGCTGCCCCAAGAGTTTAACAAAGCTACATGTGCATGCACCTACCAACCCGCAGCCTTACCATCTGATACTTTTTGTCAATTAGCTTAACGAACAGCTGTGCATAATTTGTATGTTAGCATGAGACTTCATGCTTTATAAAAAAGACAATTGAGTGACTGGTGGTTTACAAATATTCCCACTGTGACGAAAAGCATAATAGTTCATTCGTACTCGACTTGAACTTGTTCCATGGAACCAGCACATTAATTAGGATGCACAGTTGCTTGTGGGCGAATACTCATTTGAACATTTAGCTAATAATGTTCGTAAAATAAATCCTATTCTAAGCTTCCCAAATGATAATGAATAATGGCTACAACTCCTGATCGGCCATTCTGTAACAGTTGTGACAAGATGTTCTCTCCATGTGGACAGTTACACTGTCTAATAGTAGCATCTGTAGACATACATCTCCATGTAAGCAGACCTCTGAATCAGCAGACACATCCCTATAATCAGACCTCCATTGAGTGTACCCCAAGTTTCTAATTCTAGTGCCATGCAATCTGAATAAGGCCATCTGGTTATCTTTCCCAGGGTATCTAGGGCATGTTGCCCTGGCAAGGGCACTGCATCAAGTCCTCCCTAGGACAGTGTTAACACACTACTATGACGCATCACTGCAGGAAAGCTACCAAGATACATCACTGAAAGCCACTACAATGGTTGACTAACACAGGGATAATAACTAACTTCAAAATGTACTTGCCCGAATAATTTTACAAAAATCTTTACAAAAAACATGAATTCCTACTCACAGGATACCTTAGCATTGGGAGAAATGGCCCGGGCGAGTTTTAATTGCAAACCCTGCTAACATCTGTAGTCAGAAGCAGCATGACATCAACAGAAGGAACAAATATAATGCACAATCTGTGTGTGGGTATCTGCATGCCGATCTATGTTCCACCAAAAGCAGCAACTCTCAGACTTGTTTACGTTTTACATACTGTACCAGATAGCGGACATGTCATGTCTTGTATTCTAGCTTTCTCGTGAGAAACTTTGAAAAGTATGATTCCATATACTACTATCCATAGTCTCAGATGGTGAAAGTAAATAGTTAATGATAAAGTATATTTATTGGTATTATATTTTATGAAAGGAGCTGATGAAATTCTTTACCATTGCTTTATATCCATTTTATAAAAAGCTCTCTGATTGTATATCAAATATCAATGTTCGAAATGAAGACAATACTAATGGGGTCATTCTCCATAGGCCCAATGTTAATGGAGGTCAAATCTGTAATTTGCAGGGGTTCACACAGATACCTTTAACATTGCAAGTCAAATATAATTGTTCTACAAACAACATGAAATGTGGTCAGCTGTGACAGTGGACTAGAACAGAGTGTATGGTGAGACGTGACAGTGGACTAGAACAGAGTGTATGGTCAGCCGTGACAGTGGACTAGAACAGAGTGTATGGTCAGCCGTGACAGTGGACTAGAACAGAGTGTATGGTGAGACGTGACAGTGGACTAGAACGGAGTGTATGGTCAGCCGTGACAGTGGACTAGAACAGAGTGTATGGTGAGAGTTCTTAGTTGCTAGAGAATGGTGTTAATATAGCATGACATTGTATTAACATGATTAATAATGAATGATCCAATAGCATTCGCAATAATACAAATAGTATTCTCATTCTGCCCTTGAAAAACCATTTGTATACATACAGTGCTCCCTCGATATAACGCGTTGTATCCAAATCCACGGTGCATCGAAGGGCATTATATCGAGGGAGCATTGTATTTAATCTAGTGTCTGTCACACCTTGTTATCACCCAAATACTCCTATTCAAATCATCAACCTAGAACAGATTTATATAAGCAAGTCTAGATTACTGGATAACAGCAGGAAAAAGAATTTCAGTGGCTCATTTCATATAAATATAATATCAATCGACTATTTACTTTGATCCTCTGAGAGTTTATTGATACTAGTAGTCTAATGTTTAATATATCAGACAAGTATATTGAATTATTATTATTGTCTCACCAGATCGTGTTTGATCAAGATGTCCTGTTAAAAGTAACTGTACCATTTATATCGCTAGCCATCAAGCCATGAATATTCTACGGCTATTTTTACTGCCTGGAGTGTATTTAGTGAAGTACAACATGATATAGCAGACTTGTCATGCTTCGTGGCAGACAAAGATAACTTTCACGTTTCGTGGCAAAATCTTCTGGCCCATGACAATTTTAAATCCCCTTAGGTCACGTCACTGTAGTTAGCTATGCAATGCCGTGTCATGAACATTACGTCACTTTCCCACTCATCCTTTCCCATTCCTTATTTTAAAAGTATTCAAGGCAAGAACATAATAAAGACACTGAGATTCCCAAACACACCCACGCACACATAATTAAGAGTGATGAAACATAAGTTGAAACAGTTTAGTAATTAAATCATGCAAATAATAATCACCAAGATAATTAGGCGAGAGGAAACAGATGTTAAACTTTAAAGTCACACATTAGCATGATTAGTTAAATAACCAAGATTACTGTAAAGGAAATCAGTCATTGCTCTTAGATCCCTCTAGCAATAACACATGGAGTTACATATTTTTACCTATCCGCTTCAGGAAGTTTGAACGATGAAAAAACATAATGATCAGATTAAATACTTGTAAAAATATCTTACAAATAACATCGCCCATATATAATAAAAATACCTGGGCATCTAGAATCTACACCACTGGTGACCAAGTTATCTCAGGGTTCATTGTACCATGTGTTGTGGATATGCACTGTATGAGTTGCCAATCCTGTAAAGCCATTATTAGGATTCCAGTGTTAAGATGAAATAGGATACGAATCCAGCATATATACTACATCACATTGTTATCATTCCTACCCCGGGCATTAACACTGTTAACACTGACAGATGTACGTATGTACTGGCATATTTAATTCATATCAGCAATATCATGATTAATCCAATTGTTTACGTCTCACATTCGAAGGTTACTGCAACTCTGGTCATCAATGAACTACTTTAGTGTCAGATACATAACTATTCCATACTTTGTTTTTATTTTACTAAGAAGATAAAACTAAACTACAGGGTTCGCAATTAACACTCGCTGGGCCATTTCCCCCAATGCCTCAAGTGAGTGAGTGAATATGAGTTTATCGTCACTGTGGGAATCGTTCACCCATTTGCAACGAAGCTAAAGGTATCCTAAGGGCGAGTAGGAATTAATTGTCTTTTGTAAACATTTGTTATTTGTATCATTAATCAGGCGAGTACGTTATAAAGTTCGTTATTACAGGGTTACAACTTAACTTTAAAACATACTCGCCCGAATAATGATATAAATAACAAAACATGAAATTTTTACTAGCCTGTAGGATACCTTTAACATTAGGAAAAATGGATCGGGCCGCCGGGTTAGTGGGAACTTCTATCCCTGTTATTATCCCTGAAACTATGTTCATAGGTTTAATATAAATATTAGTTTACACTTAATTTAAGATAGATTAGTATTAGTATTGTGTGTATGGTGTCTAATACTTAATTTAGGCTTACTACATTTCAGCATGTTCCTTCAATAATGTATTTGTTCTGCCCTGTATGATAATACCACAGAAGTACTGACCTAGGTCCCCGGGAATTAACACAGCTGATACACAGTCAGGATTGACAACAGCCTGGAGTGACCAACTGATTAGCATTAACCCAGATTTGTGTGAAATAACCCGGATTGTAGAACTTGTATCAACTCACAACATTCCACAGGGATATAGGATGTAGTGCGTGTACCAAAAAAAAAGAATACAGAAACAAATAGTAGATTTAATCATTGAGCAGATTGCTTGCGTAACCTTGCAAAAACCTCACTTGTTATGTTATGATGGTTTAAATACTCGATTGTACGATATTTGAAGTAAGCAGTCTAAGAAGTGTTGATTCATTACCTACAACCTCACTTGCTAGATCCTAGTATGGCTCAAAGTCAATACACGAATGCAAGGTTACAAAGATAGTCCTCATTACTTATGGAAGACAATGGCTCTGATCCGTAGTTCTAAATCGGTGTCACAGACCTTGTTCTCAACAGAAAGCATACATAAACATGAAGCTACAGTAAAGCATAGTAAGACCGCGGGGCTCTGAGTAGCACCAAGCATACTGTATTACTAATGATAGTCTCTGTCACAGACCTTCTCACACACATAATCTTATCGAACAGGTCCAAGTCCCAGGAAAGCCAGGGAATAAGCATGATAAGAGGGTAAAGCTTCTCCACGACTCCTTTCGTCACTTCACGTTTATAAATAAAACACCAATCAGAACGAATGATACAAATGATTTACTGTCGGCCTGTGGGACCTATGGCTAGTTTATGGAGTCTATTGAGTCCGTAGTCATATAAATATAGTAACCTATAATCTACACTGAGGGCAGCTATGGTTACGGTGTCCAGCGCACAGTGTTGTGGACCTGGTGAGGCCAGGGTGCTCTGAGCAATCTGTAGATTAACTGCCTGGCAGGCTGACTGCATCAACAACAAGAAATGTCAAAGGTTGTGAACCTACTCAAACTGTTTACCAAGGCCAAGGTTGTCTACAGTTCTTTTTATGGCTTTATTTACATGTGTAAAGCACAAGATGTGTTTGCATACTGTATTCAATATTCTTTAACAAGTACAGTAACCCTATCCCAGCTGGCATGTGTAGGACTGCTCTTTATGGCATCTCTGGTTGCCTTCAGCATGGTGCACTTTATGGCATCTCTGGTTGCCTTCAGCATGGAGAAGGTTAAATAATCATATTACAAAATCTGTTACCTTTTCTATTTCTTTAATAGTGATAATAGTTAATACTGAGGGCGAGTTGGCAGGATGGAGATAGCACAGAAGGAATGGTGTCAGACAACATACTCCAAGATTTGAGTTTGAATCCTGACTAGTATCTTCCCTGCAACTGGGAAGAATTGGTATGTACGTTACTACCAAGTGTTCAGTAAAGCATTCTAGGTTTGTATGTACTTGGTCTACCACTCAAGTCTTTGAGTACGACTATAGTGTACTGCAGTTATACTTATAGCGCTGGCTGAATCTCGCAGTTAACCTGTGAGCACTGGCTGGTACTGACAGATCAAGGACGGCAACTGTATTGTCAAAGGTACAGACAGCGCATCCTGTCACCTGATCACGATCGAGGAAAACCATCAATACCTTAATTCTGGAGAAAAGTGCAACAGTACCTTTAAAAACAAGACATGTCCTACTTTTCATTCATTTGGCAGAATATTTGAAGATAATTGAGATGCATCCCTAGAGCATCCCTAGAGCAAGCTGGTTTCTCCAATCATTGTTCTTATCATGTCTAAAGGGCATGTCCCGTTGTATCCGTCTATGAAGAACTAATAATGTCACAGCACTATATTGTCAAGTCAACAAGCGAACATTCATATAATATTTGTCACCAAAGATTATTGTATGAAGTACAATCACAATTAAATACATTTTATTAATCATTAATTTAATGTTTATCATGCAGTGGTTTTAATAGGTTCCGCAACCGGAAAAATTGTCCTTCTACTTCGGAGTATTTCCATATTAATTTTGCTGTCTACTTTCAATCTTGCTGATACTACTTTGTATGATTTATGAAGGCTTTTGCCTCTTACTTTTGCTACTCTGCCACCTACTTCTGATTCTACTGAAACCACTGATCATGCCTATAAATTATATATAATCCTATAGATAATTATTGTAATTTACAACTTGGACAATTTATTAATAACATGAAAACACTGGAAATGCATTATGCTGGATAGATATTCATGAAAATTATATGATTTCATTTGGCCCAATGATAATTTAATAGTGATCAAGATAAGATCATGACAATTGTATGCACATGAAATACAAATACGCATAGTTAATGCAGCTAGCCAAATCTTGACACGCTTCATCAATCATTATCAAATACAACTTCTTTCATTTTCAATTGAATTGTTCATTTTTTTAGTGCCACTGCTGCCAATCAATGGCTCCACTAAACGTCACATGAGACACCACTGGCATGCCATCTCCAAGGAATGCCGCTACGTCAGTATCAATAACAGCAGTGCCACTCACAGGCCGGTGACGCCGGCGTCAACAACACTGGTACTGCTACATGTCGCAGTAGGTCAAATTTCAGAAGCAATCTGGCTCTACGTACAAAAGCATTCCACACTTTTATTATCATTGGTATTTCACTGTTTTCAGGTTATCAATACTGGCATTTTTTCTCTCACTTTATTGCCAGTGCTATTTTCAAGACAATTTCACTACCATTACCATTATCCTGGCTGTTAGTTTATATGGCAAGAAGGAACCTCCAACACCTTTGCTGCAATGATCCTGCAAGGACCAGATGGTACCCACAAACCAATGATGGTTAACTGAACATAGAACCATTGCATCCTACTGGCCTGACCTGAGAACTCTGAGCAAACGGTACTTTCAAACACTGCTACCCTCACCACATCAGAAAAATATATGTGTAAACTCTAGAGTATGACAAATCTACCTAGGGTGGATTTGAACTCAGGACATCAGAATCAAATTAGTCTGGTGTTCTAATAGCCATTGTTCCACATCCTGATCCTGGCTGATAGTGAGAATCCTGGGTTTGTTGCAGCATTGAATTGAGTGCTACCGTTGCCTGACATCAACATCAATGAGGATGAAAACAGTAACATGCACTTATCACTTCTTTCATCCCATAGTGTCCATGCTAAGAGTCACATAATCCAGCTGATGGTGATGAGACTCCAATATATAGTGGCGATACTCATCTCATGTAACATGTATTAAGTAACAAGGAAGTAAACACAATTATCTGTGTCTTGGGAGGTAACCCTCACCTCCTGAACTGTTGTCCCTGAACGTAGCACGGCACACACAGGAAGTAAGTATTTTACCGTGCACTGACATCTACTTGCCAACTGGTACATAACTGTCATGCAGACTCTGAGGCGAATGAAATTCATGTCCAAAAACTAATATACAATGGGGGTGCGTATGTTTCATGGCTCTGGACTAACATATGCCTGACGTACAGGGGCAAGTTAAATTGTACTGCAGGCAACCTACTTTTTGTTACTTGCCCTGACTTGCTCTGCGGGCAAGTACCTCAAAATATTAGTCTGGAGCCCTGTCTATTACAAACAAATATTTTTTAAATATTGGGATTTAAAGCCGCTTTCAAGATTCTTTCACTAATATATAACAGCTTGTCAGTTTAGGGCAGAAGGGAACCTGCAAAATCTGCAGTGCTGAATGTTGCAGTAAACCGGCGAGCACTGCCAACTGGTACTGACAGACCATGGGTGCTACTATTAGTAGTATTACATCATCATGATTCATATGAATAATGGTGCTACACGTGTAACCAAGTTACTTAAAAAGACCTGTAGGAAATTGCTTAACTGACTTCTGTAGGAAATGACGTAACTCTGGCATTTATAACTATACCTCCAAGCTTAAAGCATTTCTCTCCACACCATTGCCAATGTTAGAGATACCTTAGACATGTTAGAGATACACTGTTTGTACTGGCGAACTCATGATAACAGATACTAGATGTAATTTTCTTTCCATATTTTAACTTTAGAAGTAAATTGGTCACGGGAGAGAGGAAGATTATTTTGGAGATTAAAGTAATGTTTTTCATCGCAGTGGGAATATTTCACTCACATGAAGCAAAACGTGTTAATGCTTCATATTTTTCAATATTTTTAAGATTTTGAATTTTGATAGTTGAATATGTTTAATGTACTGCTTTAAACTATCCCAACAAATCAATGGACATCTGCAATTTAATTTGCTATTTAAGACTAAAATCAGATTATGTCTTCTAAAAAATGGAAGTTTATTTTGTTCCACAGTCCAAGAGAGCACTCAGACACGTTGATTTCTTTAACACTGATTTGATGAAGTTCCGTCAGTTCATACAAATTTGAAGCTTTCCAGCCGAATGACACCAGCCTAGGGCCTAGGCAGACCTTGTCATTGATTCTCAACTAAAATGATTAATCTCCCTCACACTGCTCTCACCAATCAATATCGGGGACAGAGTAGACTGATGTTCAGTCTCGGGAATATGGCCTATTTAGTAAAATATTTTTTAAATACTCAAATAGTACCATCAATGATTGTCTTAATTGTATTATATTTTAGTCATGTTTTTTGTTGTTGTTTTTTTAAGCACCATAAGGTAATTTTTAAAGAAAACTATAGGGTGCTAAAATGCTGCATACTATAATTATTAAATATCAATGTACGATGATGTCACAAAATATTCATGAACAATTTTCAAGTCACAATTCCTAGGATAAATAATAGTTAAACAATTTGAACATATAGAAGTCATCTTAAAGTTTTCAGATCCTGCTTATTCATTCAAATGACATTACCATGCCAAGAGCAACATACACATGGGCTATTTGACTTCAATACAAGAGAACAAAGACTGGTAAAAGTGCTATAGTTGAATGAACTTGAATCTCCATTGTACAAATGTGTACATTCAGATGTAATCACCCCCACATTTAGGATAATTATTTGAGAATAAACACAAGTTAAAACCAACCCATGAATAGAAACATTGCATCAGAATTGATTATGTTGAATCATAAAAGCTTAATTAAATTTCACCATACAACATGCACGTAGGGAGATTTATTATGAAAGTCAAACAAACTCTGAGTATCTGGGCATGCTGATCATCATAAAAGCTTGCATGCCGCATACGTGGTACATACAAAGTTGTAATTGGCTGCTTTCATGTCATGTTCTTATTATTTCTTTGTGACAAGTACTGTAAACATGTACTACATCAAATGGCAAGATATCTGACTAACACTGTTTTGGGAGACAAAAATTCCTTGTTTTGATACATAAACTTTTGACAGCTAAAATTTTGGCTAATACCGTAATTTAAGTATTGTGGAAGCAAAATGCATTTTTTTGACAGAAATAGGTAAAATAGGTGTGTAATGGTGAAGAGACAAATAAAATGATAGCAGTGTTATCAGGTACAGAGATGTTGAACACACTTACCGGTGTAATACTCAAGACAAACTTAGAGCATGATTCAATGAAGTTCATTTAAAATGGGGAGTGATAGGATGTGTTGTCTGTACTCTGGCAATGCAGATCATCCTTGGTCTGTCAGTACCAGCTGGTGCTCGCAGTTTTACTGCAATATTCAGTGCTACAGATGTTGCTGGTTTCATCCTGCCCTAAACTGACAAGCTGTGATCATGTTGATGTAAGTGAAAGAATCTTGAAAGCAGCTCTACACGTGCAACCCAAATTTAAAATAAAATTTTACCAGAGCAATGACCTGATGCTATCCCGCACATCAGATCCAGAGCATATGACTCATATCAGTAAATGTTTATAATATATATTAATTCACAATCATTATACAACTTTTTGTATCCTTTCTGGAGAAAAAAACCACCAAAAATATAAAATAAACTATCACAGTTCTCCATCCAAGCCAAGTCTCTAGCAATCACATCTAACTGATCGTACTGATATACGTATCAAGTAACACCATCTACAGACGCCACATGTCATGTCACGTATTGTCACGTTAACATGACACTGACTAATACCTCAGTCCTATCTGTCTGGTCCGTCTTTCTGGCTGGCTGATTTAGTATGGGAAAATTGGGTTCTATTTCAAATTCAGTATGTTGGATATTATATAACAAGGTTTTCGAACATGTTCAGCCATAGCAAACAGTTTTTGAATGTAAAACACAATAATGTGCTGATATATATTGATTACTTAAATGTACTATGATAAAATGTCATAGATCTACAGATATAATTTGTTGTTAAAGATACCTGTAAACCAAATGTAATAAATCAAATGTAAATGAACTTAATGAGGTTCTGTGAATTAGCAAATTAGAAAAGTTGCACCTACTATCCTTGGTACAGAAAAATCACATTATAATCAGCAGATCTCTCACTTGTTTATAATAATAGTAATACTAATAATACTAATAATAATAAGAAGAAGAAGAAGAAAAATAATAATAATTCCACTGATAATTGCACTATTTCCACGCTTGAAAGCATGCTCAAAATGTAACATTATTACCGTATTATCCATGATAATGGGTCAACGTGACATGCACTCATTTCACCTTCCACACACAAATAACTTCTGATGTGCTATGGTCCACTGGAGTATCATGTGAACGTATTTTATCACTGCATGCCTCCGAAATTAATCCCACCATACAAATGTTAAAAAACTTCTAAATATCCCATAATAAATACACTGTATACAAAAAATCTCAACTTGCCAGGGAGATAATGACAGTTCTACACTTGGCTGACATCGTTACAAACCTCTACTGAAAACCTCTGTGTAAAACACATACAATGACATCTGCTTGACCTATATACTACACACACATTATATGGGATTTGTATCTGTTCAAGTGGGGTATTCAACCATCTCCTACACAGTATTCCTCCTGTCCCACAATATGTCCACCACAAAGAAGGGTGTCCCAGACTTGATCCAACCTGTTTCAGCAGTGAAAAGACCTTTTAGAGGTAAAAAAACCAAAAGAAGCAATGACATGTACACCTCAAGTGATTTGCACTTTTACATTGCTAAATAGATCCTGGCTTCAATTTCATCCAAAACAATCTTCGATACCTGTGATAGTGTGCCTGACACACTTTTACATTGATAAATATATCCTAGCTTCCATTTAGTTCAAAACGATCTTCGATACCCGTGATTGTGTACCTAAAAAACTGGGCTTATCGGTTAACAGTAATGATTAAACACTTCAATTGAATATTGCAGAGCAGCTATCACTACCAACTAATTACGGAATGTGTCCATTGATTATGTAAGCCGCTGATAAACTGCTCCATCAAGATAGCCCAGTCTGGTGTGGATGTATATTACATCTTGGCTCCTGGCACAATCAATAACCAGCAACTTGTTATCATGAATGAACACTACAGGCAACAATACGTTCGCTTAGTGTTCACGACCACCAGAGCACAGATGACAATCCGGCCACACTGACAGTTAATGAACTTGTCACCAGGTGCAAGTTATAAATCAGATGTGTCATTTAATTACAATCCAGATTTCCAATAATCAAAAGAGGTGAAAAGTTGACTAGACAATGATCTGAGAACTGTATGTAATTATCAGTAGTATGTTGTTAATTATTGATAAGCCTTCTTTAAAAACATCATAAAAGATGCTATGGTACTTGAGTTTCTATCTCTAGGGCTTGTAAAATGTAATATTATTTTTTATTATGATTAAATTATATTTTAATATTATTACAAAATAATAATCATTATAACAGCTAAAGATACCACATTGTAGGATATTTCTAGCATTAAATACAGACTTGATATTATATTGCAGAGTTAATTACATACATGTCAAGTGCTTATTATTTTAGTATTTTAGTATTACTTGACATGATTGTTGCTTGGTTGATTTGGAATTTACATTGACTTTCAAGATTGTTTTCACTCACATTATGGCTTGCATTCACATACTACTCTGGATTTCCACCAGTTTGTATAGTGTCAGCTCACTTGGAATATCACATATGTATGTGACATGCCGCAGATGAAACACGATACCCTACTCAGACACAGTATACTGATTCCTACTTGACATGACCAACACTTCTACATCCAGTTCTGTTCACATACATGTAGGAATCCCAGGAATACTACAGGTGTCTGTGATAATATCTCTGAATATGTCAAATTTGTCTTCACCCTGTTCATGTTTGAGGTATACAGCATAGAGTAAATAATATATCACAAACTATTAGCTGACTATGGGTCACCATGGTAGTAAGCGATAGTGTCACATGTAAGTAGGCCTATACTTAAGTCGGTGAAGCGTGACTACTGTTGGAGAGTAACTGGACACCATAATTATGCTTTAACATCCTGCTTACTACAGAAAGTGTGTTGAATTCAGGGGCGGATACAGACTTTCAGGTTAGGGGGGGAAAGTGTATTTTAAGAGGGGGCTCATAATTTCACCATAATACAAAATACATGTTTATTGAACAAATTGTCCAATTCTAGAGGGGGGGCGCAAGCCGGGTGAGCCGCCCCTTAAATCCGCCCCTGGAATTTAAATACTACTTTAGTTTAATAATGTACTTACTGGACATTTGTAGTCCTAAGACAAGTATCGTTGTATTGTTTTACATCAGTATCATCACAGTAGGAATATTTCACAAATATGTGATGATATTGGACGTTACCCTTGATGCTTGCAGACATATTAATTCATATGATCACATATAAACACAATTAACTGATAAACACAATTATAATCTAACCATTATTTGATATATGTACATTAGCAACCCTCATTGGGTTATGTTTAAATATGCGTAATAACGATTTGAAAAATTTAATATCCAATCTCAGAGTAGGCCCTATGCCATAATGGCATAAGTTAGCACAGGCTACAATTGTGTAAATATCAAATAGTCAGTGTAATAACAGTAGTCTTCAGTTGTAGTCGTTCTCTACAACCAACAGAACGGCATCGCAATGATATAATCAGCAGACGGTCAGAAACATCTGTCACTGGTACGAGAACCAAGCCCTATGCTATTTCTAGCCATGATTAATTTAGGTAGGCTAAACGTGCAGAGCAGCTGAGTGCAGGCGCTTACTGCGTTTGTAACGGGGTATAACTAAAACTACTACACAACCTGTATGGGAAGGTTTAACACGTGGAGTCTAAAGTCGGAGAAGTGAAATCCCACGCAAACAATATCAGTCACGTCCTCTGTCTGGCAGATCATTCACAACAAAAGATTGAGAACGACCATCAGCAGACCATCAGGCCCGTCCAGTGTTTTGTTACAAGCGTGTGGTTAGGCCAATGGGTGTCTTACCGTTATATCGCTTTGCTTTGGGTTTGATAACCTCCTCTGTCGCTACTATCAACGACAACCCGCATAAAAGTAATCCAAAAATGGTATCCCACGCCGCGAAAATCATGATAGAATTCTACCAGTACTCCGCCTATAAGTTTGGTTCCACATTGACAAAACTAAATGTTGTTGCCTCTCCACACGAGTGAACTCGGAAGCTAACCTTGAACCTTCACCTCTTTGACCGACCAATAAGACTGGTTGTTTTTATCACAAAGTATTCTGATTGGCTGATTGCTGCAGTACCGTACCGGTTAATATAGCTGTGTATTCCACAACAGCGATAGCAGCGAGGTTTGAGTGTTATATCGATAATTTACGATTGGAGATGCACTCGCCTCGGATTTTGTCAACAGCGAAGTTTCGCGTTACACACTCGGTGCTCTGTTAGAAATGTAGGCCTACACTACACGTGCTTTACTAACAGCGTAAATTCGTGGCAAAATACTTAGATCTACTCCTTGTGAACTGACGTTGTGATGTAATAGGGGCTCTGCCATGCAATGAACGTTCTAGTACCTATATTTTCTATGTTATAAAGTAATCCATACGTTATGCCTATACTATAAGAGTTACATTCCAAGGTGAATGATGTAATAGGCCCTAAAGACAGAACTATATTAGACTACAGTATAACATACCTCTATACGGGTGAATTTACATATATGCCTACTTACTACTATTGCACATGCAATGAACGTATTTTGCATGTCAGTTAACAGCTGTTTACTAAATACACGTAGACCTTACACTGTATGTTGCATATTTATATAGGCTACATTTATTATAACCAGCCGATAACTGATACACAGTCCGTTATGCATGAGGAACATATCCCGGCTTCCTTTCAATATAATAACTTCTTTATACTTTGTATGTATCCCGCTACACATGCTGTCGTTTTTCATACATATTTATATTTAGCCAAATGAATAAATATGTCAGTTTTAACATGAACAATGTTCTTGATGCAGTACGGTTCATCTGTGTAATCAATCGTAATACAATATTTCACAGCAAAATAATATATTATGCTACCTTTTATAATATCTATGCTCGTATAACCCACATTCCGAGGGAATAATAGTATGCAATGTACATGTAGTACAGTATAACAACTACTAGTAATCTATTATATAGGCAATACTACACATTCCAACGGTTATAATGGTCATATTGTCACCATTCTCAAAGTCTCCGTCCTTCACATGGTGTACATCCATATACAGAGTACGGTTTAATAATACTTATATGTATGACGTGTATCATCAGTGGCCGTAAATGCCGATGTGTATGCCCCTATGCCTATTATCGGAGGCCGTAGAGATGTCGGAGATACGTATGTACTTATTAGGTACATGTGTACGTAGACAAACATGAATAGGTACATACGTATATATAGGACAAGAATTGGTACTGAGAGAGAGAGAGAGAGAGAGAGAGAGAGAGAGAGAGAGAGAGAGAGAGAGAGAGAGAGAGAGAGCGAAAACAACTAGCAAACAAACATACAGATTATATACTGTGTACCTTTGAACATCAACCGGAGGAAATGAAATCATTCCTTCTTTATTAGTTCGTTCATTCATTCATTCATTGATTAAGGAGGAAATTGTCTGCGCATCATGTATGCCATTCTGCCCTTGCATGACTTCTCACCCAGAACATTGTGTTACCTCTATACACACATCCTTCGTTCTGCTGAATCAACCGGAAATTCCCTGTAAAGAAGTGAATTTCTTAATGGAGCAGGACAGCCAACAAATCCTACACTCCGGGGACCTCCCGGTACATCTTCCCTCAATATTACCACAACTCCTATAACCACTGTGCATATAGCAGTTTCTTCTCAGCAGATGTTTGTGTACCTTTAATTAGTAACCCATAATGTAAATGTACCGGCAGCCGTGTGTTATCTTGGTGTCTTGCCTTAAAATCCAGGGGGCTATTCTCCAAACGACCGTGGGACAATCGAATACTAGTCGTAGGGCCACGCACGTTCTTAGCCCAAAAGGATCGTAAGAACGCTCCAAGAATAGGTCCAGTAGTTCTATCGTTTCCAGCGCAAACTGGGATCTGGCTCTGTCGATATTCATTGACGCAGCACGGTCAACGATGGAACCGGTTCAACGTAGATCTTAATGACCACGACTAGCAAATCAAACCAGTTCCTTATAATCAGGAAAGAAGATAGAAGGTTCTGTTGAAAGTATCCCCGATTACAATTACATTTAAGAGCCGATTGGACAGAAACTCTCAGATCTTGAGAAAATTAGGACGGTCATCATCTGCTGTCTCGATTACCATTGCAATTGTTCTACATGTCCTATACACCCTACGGGTAATGCCACAGACAAGGATCTTGAACGAATCTTCATCTCAGTAGACCTACTCGCCGTACTCCTCTTTGAATGATTTGCATAGCTTACCTTTCTAACCATCTTCCCCCAGGGAAGGGTAGAAACACGCTGTCTTCGCACGCATACGTGCTCTCACATTGCCATACCGGAAGTACCAGAAGTACAATATAGGTGCAACCATGTCTAGATCGAAAATAACAATATATTTTCTCTCTTGAGTAATTCTACAAAGGTTAATGTTATTTAACGCTGTTCAGAGATCACATATTTACAGTAAGTAGTGGCTATAGATGATGTGCACTGGCAATAAATATACACTGCCACACTTTTATAGGCCTACCCTTATTGCACCTCTGTCCAACCGTGGGGCACTATATAGTACTACTTTTCCAATATCCTCTTAGCGAATGCTATAGTTTCAATGAGCCGGATCCCAGTTAGCCATTGACAGCGTTTGTAACAAAAATACGTAATCATAGCTGGTCAGTGTATATTGTAGGGCTACGAATGGAACCTCGTTTAGCAAGTCTGCGTAGGAGGCAGCTAGACAGATAACATTTAGTAAATACTATTTACCTAATTACCAAGCGTACTTATCTTAGGACATTTGAACATTTCTTCTAAATGTCTATACAGCTGGATCCACATCATTGTCTATACTAGGAATAATAAATTATTACAATTCGTATTTTGTTCAATTTTGTTTTAGAAAATGAATAAAAGAGTTATTTATGTATTTAATTATACATGTATTCCGAAATATTACTGGAATCCAATATTCCTCAAGGAATGTACATCGTATGAGAACGGGTGTGAACGCTGTGAATGTCCTGATGCTGGCAAGTGCAGTGTTACATTATGACATAATTTACATATAATATTGATGAGATGTCGGAGAAGTTAAAACGTCGTAATCTAGTTATCTAGACTGTTTTCCCTCGATGACTGGATTCGTAACATTCATGTCATGGTTGTCAGGATATGTCTCAAGTAGGATCTGTGACAAGTGTAATGCATGTTTGTGATGTTGCATAGCATACCACTTACAATGCCAATATGTATCCTGATAGATTACTCAAGTACATTAACTAAGATCATACACCTACTCTCTTTCTTCTCTTTCTTTCCTTCTTCCCCCTCTCTCTCTGTCACTCACTCACACACATACGCACATACACATACCGGTATAACACATATAACACATATAACATATACATGATCCTTAGGCTTAGGTTCATAGTCAAATGCCATTTTCAGTCTAACATTTCCATTTATATTAATACATGTGACTACTGTGGATTGGGAATATCGTATTCAGTATTTATGAACGTCAATGGAAAATAGTTGAAGTTTATTAGCTATATGGAAACTGTACGTGTCTAGAAATTAATATTCCGAAAGCTTTAACCTTTACCACACTATCGTTTGTCAAGTGATTTGTAGTTGATGAATAATAACCAATGTATGCAACGCACGTCCAGGCTGATGTGATCATGTCTCTCTACGATGTCTCTATGCATTCTGAACCAAGTGACAACGCCGTACTTGGTCTACCTCTGGGAAAGACTTCTCTGGAATAATATCTTCAAAACAGCAAAAGAGCTCAAATTCATGTTCTATAGTGCTTCTTTAAGTTTGAACCCAGATGAGTGAGTGATATAAAGTTAAAGAAACAGTGGAAGTGATTTATACTCAATGGGTGGATTTCAGCTTCTAAGACTGGTTGGCATATTGGAATACAATGATTTATCATCCAATACTGGCTCCCACATGAGAGATCGCTTGTAGAATAAATAGAATTTCCACCTCGTGTCTTTTAATATCAATGTTATCCTAATTGTTGATAAAAGTAATCAAAATCCTCGGCAAAGCCTCGGATTTTGCCTAACTTTTATCAACTTGTACGATAACATTGTTATTAAAAGGCACTCGGTGGAAATCCTCTATATGAAACGGTTACTATTGATAATCAACAAATATAATGTGCCTACCAAATGTCCAGTGGTGTTGATTAGGTCTCCAAGTATGTTGTATATTTGAAGATGCAATCAGCTGAAAAAAGACCCAGTATTACCGTAGAACATACTTCCAGAACAATACAAAGGCAGTGGACACTTGCAATAGGACAACGTAATTAATTTATAGCGTTTCATACTTAGATAGAATATGGACGTTTTTTCGTAAACTAATTGGCATATAAATCGCCTTATAGAAAGTCGCAGTATAGAAAGTTTCATTTTAGACATTCATCTACATGTATACTTCTGATACATAATCGAATACGTGCCAGCAAGAAAAAGGAAACGCATGCTGTTATTTAACAATGTTGATAAAAAAAAAATACTATTTTTATAGTACTGGTTAATCATCACAATAGAGCACAGAGTACTTGTCTGATCTGTCTGCGAGTCATGTTCCACTGGATCCGATGCATGCTACGCGGATCTCGTCATAGACTCTCCACACACAATCAAGATCCACTGCTAGCATAATCGATACCATTGATGTCTCCGGCAGACTCTCAGCAGTAAATCTACGCCGGCTATTGACAGCCGATATCAGAGAAATGAAGCCGACTGCCCGAGGAAGGTGTCTTTGCAATTGCGTTCGATATCATTCGCCGCATTACGCTTTAATTGTTTTCATATAGTTCTGTAGACGTTGACCGTTGACGCTGCTTTGGATGACCTTCAGCATGTTTATTAGAGTCGGTACTTGTTTAATTTGCTTTACGATGGCGATAAACTTCACACACGATAGGTTCACGCCAGACGTAATCTACATTTGAGTTAATAATTTAATTTAATGGTTCTATATGGTCAACGTTGAGTATCACCGCTTAAACAGTTATCAATAGCTGCGTAAAACGGCATTCTATAATGTATTTCATTAATTGTGTGTGTGTGTGTGTGTGTGTGTGTATATGTGTGTGTATGAGCGTGCGCGTGTGTGTGTGTGTGTGTGTGTGTGTGTGTGTGTGTGTGTGTGTGTGTGTGTCTGTGTATACCTGTTACGTTATCATTATGTTGTCACGCATTTT
>JAVCKZ010060186.1:0-15619 GCA_034780755.1 Lepetodrilus elevatus
CTCGGATTTTGGTTACTTTTATCAACTCGTAGGATAACATTGATATCAAAAGACACTCGGTAGAGATTCTCTATATACCGTATGTTGATTTACTAGTTAAAATATACATGTATAACCAAAACCACTCTGAATTAACACAAACCTTCAGCTATAGATCATTTCCCCATTTTTCCCAATTTTTTTTTTTTCAATTTTCGGTAAAATGGAGTCGGCGGATCCGTGAACCAATTTATAAAAAATAAAAGGCCTTATATTTTATTTGCCAAGATGAGTTGATACTCAAAATAATTAAATTAACAGTCAGTATCCTTTTTCAAGTTTTTGGTCACAGGGTTAGAACTTAACTTTAAAACATACTTGCCCGAATAATGATATAAATAACAAAAACATGAAATTTTTACTAGCCCATAGAATACCTTTAACATTAGGAGAAATGGATCAGGCCGCCGGGCGAGTGGGAACTTCCATCCCTGTGGTCATATATGAAAAAATGCCTGAATTTTTGTGCATTTGATCTGCCTACTGCTAAGCCTCACGACTATTTTAAAATAAACAACAGAGAATTTCCAGGCTTCAGTTACTTTTCAAGAACTTTCAGACGCAACAAACCGAATTCCAAAATTTTGTAGAAAGCTGCCAGTGTGCCACACAAAATATCTGCCAGCACCCAACTTATTTTTATCGAGCAGATATAAAAAAAAATTATGTTCATTGATGGTAGCAGTAAATTCAAGCTAAACTTGGTGCTGAATTTCATCCAAACACCCCACAAGTGATATAGCTAGTCTAGTCTAATGTCATTTCCAGTGACGTCTGGATCATGACAGTGGATTGTTTGAGACGTGACAGTGGATTTTTGCGCATTTAGATTTTTGCCCAGTTTATGTCACCGGATATTGTGTCTATGTGCACTCCCTAAATTGAGACACAAGTATTAAATATCACTTGTGTAAGATTAGCCACTATATCTTTTTCCTTGTGTGACCGAAATGAGGAAGTGCTTTGTACGGGGAAAATGTAAAACTCAGATGGTGTGAACATTGAACAAATAGACAATTATGGGTAAATAAACTGGGACTCATTTAAAACTTGTTCTAGCCATTGTATCCAATAACACATTGGCCCTGTTCCTTTGAGCACAGCACACTGTACTCGCACAGACAGGCGACGTTACTCCAGTAAGCTGTACTGTACTGTACGCCTTAGGGCGTGAACGATTTTGCGTCTTCTCGTTTTGGTAGAAGTGATTCCAGGAAGAGAAATGTTCACCTACACACACTAGGAGAAGAAGAAGATGTCTTCTGCCACAAAACGATCAGCTAGAAGACGTCTTCTGGAAGATGGATTTTCAAATCGATCACGCGCTTAGATGTGGTGACGTCATTGCACTTTTTCTGTGCTGTCTGCACCACCTCGCTAGCGACTACAGCCCGCACACTGTCAGAGAACTGTGTAACACGTTCCTTTGACAAAAGTGTCTTTCCGACGTACTTTAGACAGTGTGCTGCGCTCAAAGGAATGTACAGTAGACCTTGGATATACTGGCCTCGGATAAACCAGACCTTGCATATAACGGATTGAATCTGAAGTCCCAGGTCCCGTCTAGCGTTAATAGCAGAATATGTGTATAACAGACTTTGCATATAACGGACAGAAATTGCCGGTCCAAATGAGTCTGTTATATGCGAGGTCTACTGTACCTATTGTATCCAAAAGGTGTACTGATTGGTAAAATGACATCCCTCGGTCTGATGTGAAAGAAAACTATATTGTAAATTGTGATTACTGATACCGTATAGTAGTGTTCGTCAACAATTTGACTGATAATTAAGGCCCACCAATCGATCGATGACCAATATAGTACAGTGCTCCCTCGATACAACGCCCTTCGATGCACCGCGGATTCGGATACAACACAGGTATTATAACGTGGGTGGCATGTCATGGACCCCAAATTCAGCGTTATATATTGATGGAGCACTGTACCTAATACTATTACTAGGGTCACAATTAGAGAAGTTGATCACATACTTCTCACCTAGTCGTAATCATGTTTCAATAACAAATTAATAAATAGCGATTATTACCAAAGTGTCTTTATAGCATCAATATCCTGCATTTGGGATAAGCATTGTATTATGCGAGCCTTTGGCGAGAATAATACATAGTGCTTATCCCAAAACCAGGATACTGACGGTATCTAAAGATACAAGGGTAATAATCTCTTTATCATGCAATGTCAATCTTAATCAATGATCATGAAATTAAGTGTTAATAGTGGATAATGTCTGTGGCAGAATGAAAGAACATCGAGCACAGTTACCGGTAAGTCAAAAGCTGACGTCATCTGTGAGGTCACAGACAATCAAACGCCCACGCCCAACAGATAAACTCTGAATCTGACAGATATCGAAAATATCTGTAGGCTGAATCTTGGCTCATTGCATGATAAAGTGCTTTACGTAGCAACGGGAATATTTCACCCATACATGATGAAACAAAAGAATGGAATGCAACATCATCCAAAATAGATGGACAATTTTGCTGGTTGAACCGTTGCAGGCACCTATTGAAACCACTGATGTTGCATTCTATGAACTTTATTTAATTGTGTATGGGTGAAATATTTCTGCTACTATGTAAAGCACTTTATTAATTCATTAATTTGTTATTGAAACAAGATTATAACTTTGTACAACAGGTGTACACTTCCTAATCCTTCATCACAAATGGGTGAAAGATTCTTGCAGCAACGTTAAACTTACTGACTTCCTAATCCTGTTGTTAATGTGTAAATATGTCTTCTTATAGCGTACATTAAATTTATTGATAACACTTCACTTGGTATCGAAATACAAGCTACTCTTACGTTGAATTATGTATCAAACTTGGAATAAATCCACATTTGCACAAGTCTGATGTATCAAACAATGGCATTGGGGGGATGTGATCAGTGATGAAAAACTGAATTGTTCGCTAAAGATTAGATCAGTAGAACACAAAACCATGTAAATTAATGGTATTTGATTGTATAAGGTTACATAAACCCTTAATAACGACCAAACAAGTAAGCTGTGTTACCATCTTGTAAAACGAGTCTGGACACAGGCGCGTGGGTTTAGCTTCCGAAATGGTTCATCGATCGACAGTTTTGATAAATTCAATAAAACGCAACCGGCATACTATTTAATATGGTCGTAATTCCAATTAGGATTGGATTTCTGTTTATTTTGAACGGCACTGTGTTATTTTCCGGTGGCGGGAACGTTAACTAAGCATTGTTTTATAATAATATCCAAGCAGGTCACCTAATTTCGTCATAAAAATGGCTGCACACACGTTTCCTTGTTAAATTTTAGACGCAAATTATCAAAAGAGACAAAACAATCTACATAAAACGTGAACTGTATGCAGATGATTAACGTTTAATGTATATGTATATAGCTACCGGTCGACTTATAACCAATACTCACCTAAATAGAGGTAAGAGTCTCAGGGTTAACCCCTGATTATTGACAAAGCAAAACAAGTGCTCACAACTCCTGTCCTTACCAACAAGTAACCCGGATGTAGATCACATGACCAACTGGGTCACGGCGTCGTTTCCGCTCGGTTACTAGTTATCACAAATCAGTAGATCTATCTATTTGCGGGACAAATACATAGAATGAAAACTATATTGATTCTGGTATATATCTTCTTTTTTTTAAAGAAATAAATGTATATACACTGATAAATGCAGGCTGGTGGTGCATGTAGCTTGTTTTACTTTCCCATTGTGGTTGCATGATATAATATGCATACTGAGTCACTAGCGTAGGCCTACGTATATAAAGTGCTATGTCATATTTAATTAGGCCTAATAGTAGGTGTAGTCTACTATTACTTAGGCCTAGGACATAGAATAGTATTATAATTATTCAATTCATAGTGCTATCAGTATATATGCTATTGCCTAGGCTATAATTTTATATTCCAGGCATTGCGTTGTATGATGAAAGATGCCGAAAGGGATATGCCTAACATTAGGCTAATAGGCCTACACGATACACGGTTCCCGTAAAATAATTATCTAATAATAATAATAATACCACTACGGCACTACCTAATAATAGCATAGTAAAAATATTTTTATAATAAAACGTACGTCAGTATGCGGGTGGCATTTGTTACACAATAATAGGCATCTATATGCATTATAATGCATAGGCCTACTGTAAGGTAGGCTACAACGAAAACATATACTTTATTAGTAATATGGTCTAGGGATTCCGTCCACCTTTCTATAAATAGCTTCAGTGGTTGTCCCCCAGACTCCCGTGCTCAGCTGCACAAGATCCTGTGTTTACAAAACGAAAAGCCACAAATACGTTGTAAGAAGGACCCGCTATGTTTCCCAGGGCTGTCTGTTGCCAAATTAGAAGGTTATTACAGGTTAGTTGTCACGTTAACATTTGCCTACACGATAGAACCAGCTAATACCCAATGTAAGCTTAGCTTTTGACGATGAAACTTTAATAGTAGGCCTAAGCATTAGCACTATGTCCAAGTTCCGGGTTAGTACGTGACCTTATTATACCGGTATAACTACTAGTAGGCTAATTTAGTTTCTGGAGGTGGAGCACGAATACTTTATCCACGCAACGTGTCTCATTTATCAACTATAAAGCCTACAAGTCGACCATTATCCCTGTTAGCCACTTGGTCAGCCGACGGGGAGGGCATGATCTATATTATTGTCCTGTATGTATTGTATTCAGATGTTGTCTCCCCTTGGAAATTTACGTCCGCTTCTATAAATAGTCGGCTGCATCATATAATCACTCGTTTTTGGTAGAAACTGTACGTGCCATTTAAATATATTTTTTTAGTAGCCTACCTAATCAATCTGTGAATCACAGTGTGATATTATTTCAGTATGCAATAATGGGTACGCCTAGTATATATTACAAACTTTCGTGAACACATTTTAAAAAACCCAACTACTATGCTTCTCAGAATCGACTTTTCATAAATTGTTTACTTTCCGAGATATTTGTTCCAATGTTCCTTTCTTCCAGAACGCGCTATTATCTAAGTAGCCAAATTTAATTTAATTCCATCTATCGATACGACGAAAGGTTCCTCGCTTTGTTTAGCTAGCGCACCTGATAATCCGAGGGGTTAGAGCCAGAACACTTTATCTCGCAATTAGTGTGAACATGCGTTTTAGGCAAACCCTTGACAAAAAAAAAAATGATTATTTCAATCAGATACATAATTTAGAAGATATTCAATAAATAAAAGTAAGTGTCACTGTCTCTATATTTAAGTTGCTTCCCAAACTTTAAAATGCGATTTACTCAGTATATGATAGTGGAGATAAGGTGTTCTGGCTCTAACCCCTCGAATAGTATATCATAAGTATCTTTGTAGTTAATATTTTGTTCAGACTTACTCTTTTTATATTACATGCATCTGTATTTGGTTCCTGAACGTTCCGCTTTGCTGCTGCTGCCTCCCTCTCTCTCTCCCTCTCCCTCTCTCTCCCCCTCTCTTTCTCTCTCTCGCTCGCTCTTTCTCTTCTCCCTCTTCTCCCCCTCTATCTCCCCTCTCTCTCTCTCTTTCTTCCCTCTCTCTCTTCTCTCTCGCTCGCTCTTTCTCTTCTCTCTCTCTCTCGCTCGCTCGCTCTTTCTCTTCTCTCTCTCTCCCTCTCTCTCTCTCCCTCTCTTATACGCTCTCTTTCTCTCTCCCCCTCTCTCTCCCCCCTATCTCTCTCTGCCTCTCTCTCCATCTCTCTCTCCCTCTCTTTCCCTAACCCTCACGGTGTCTTAACACCTCGTCTCACTCACTTACTCGTTAGATTACCGCTGATTAACTACTTGTCGATATTACCCCCAGAGCGACATGTAAATTCCTATATATTCGCCTTTTCACACCTAGAGTCGCACTCGCGGTAGGTAACCCTCAGCTAGTTGTAAAAGCTCACTCTGTCATGTTGGTCTGGGTCTTGTCAATGGCGGTGATGGTCTGTAGTTTGCTGTCCTGGCTGGTCTGTACACCGTTGCTGTCAGCCACGTCCTCGAAGTGCGTCCTGAGTGGAATAATAATTAAAATAGATACATTTAATTTATGGGAAACGATATGGGGAAACACGTGATATTGGAGCAGAACGTAGGCCTATAGCAGCCATATGCAGAAAGACATTCACGACAAGTTAAGTAGATAAGCATGTCTATTGATAGGCCTATAGCAGCCATATGCAGAAAGACATTCACGACAAGATACGGTAAGTAGATAAGAATGTCTATTGATATCATAGGCCTATAATATGCATTCATGAACTCATACCTTTGTGTCGTTTTAATAACTGTTCCTTCCCGATCATATTTATCAAGGAAATACTCTACATAAGAATGAGTCCCACACTGAAAATGTCTGTTTGATTGTATTAATGTGCCACGGTTTATGAAATTATCACGTCCATTAGAAATTAGTTTGTTAGAAATTATAATAAATGACCGTCATTTTATGGTTGTTCACTGAAGTATGAACGATTTGAAAGTACTGGTTAAACTCTGGTGAGAACGTCGTCGCAAGCTCAGACATTCACGCGAGTTTAACCAGCACTTTAATGTGAGTGAGTGAATATGGAGTTTAACGTCGCTGCGTGAATCTTTCACCCATTTGCGACAATTCATACTTCAGTGAACAACCATAAAATGACGGTCATTTCTTAAATGGCCTATCATCGCTACCTTATTGCCTGTTCATCTGGCTCAGCCACATACTGCAGGATTTCGAGGATGAAACTCTGATCAGTTATCATGTGTGCAAATACTTCCTGGTTGTCAGGTATTTCTCGCATCTCACTGAAAACAGGCATATATGAATTACAATCATGATCACTAACATGGGCATCGTTGAACATGGATAAATATATTTATTTATAGTCATAAACATTCAGTTTCAAAGTAATCAAAGTCAAATCATGCCCCAAGATTATGAAACTTTTTGTGTGCGATGTTCAAGCTCCAATGTTATTTGGAGATTTGTGAACAAAACCGTGAGCTGAGCTGAGCCTGAGCAGGAGTCTGCTTCACTCCATGGCCATTATTTTACTAATATCTGATCAGATTATGAAATTACTGGTAGTTTCAAACTTCTTCGTGGAATTTTCTGCAGGCAGATGCTAAATAATGTGGTCGTCAGCGTCATTTACATCGTGTCGTCAGTTAATTTGTTAGACTTGACTCCCATTCCATTTTTACGATCAGCAGCCTATGCCTTGAGACAGATGTCCAGTTTAACTACAACTGCTGCTAAATCCTATTTAACAATCATGGAGATGGCATGAATGGCCACAGACTCGGGGACATGATTGTCGGATCCCCGAGACGGGATCAATCACAAAAGCTTTTGACTTCAACGCTAACCTGACATCCTTTACTGTTGGTGGCAAAAGTGCTGACAAAGCGCCGCCGAAAAGTTTGCGATCCATGTTACCAACATCACCAGTGTCCATGTTTCTTGTGCTATACTGTACGAGGTTGTACACACAATTTGTAGCAAATCTGCAAATAAAATAGCACAAGTATTTAATTCCTTGAATACAATGATATGGTAGGCTACGTATCATCAGATTTGTGTGCTATGGTTTAATCTTTGAGAAGATTCTTTGTGTAATTTCATGATTAGTAAATTTAGACATGATTTCCTCAACGGTTTTTGGCTCGTCTTACGATGTGCTGGGGTCCTTGCGATCCGTCGATTGGAATTCTAGATCGCATCGTATGTACACTCACACGGTACAATGCGATGCATCGTTACGACGGATCGACCCGTGTGAGTGCACCTTTAGTCCCTAGTTTGAAATATCTTATGATACTGGGATTCTATGAAATGAAGATGATATGTCACTAGTATTTTGAGACTTGCCTTGTCTTTCTAATAGTCTCATAACCTATTCCACAAATTGCTATTTAAACTGAGCATATTTCTCCCCAGGAACACGCGAAGAACGCGTGCAACAAGATCCTGTCGTGCGGCCACAGCTGCGGCGGCATCACCAACGAGGAGACGTGTCTGCCGTGTCTCCACCGCTGTCAGGCCACCAACAAGCCCACGCTACTCAAGCAGGACTCCGACGACATGTGTATGATCTGCTTCACCGAGGCATTGTCAGCAGCCCCGGCTATCCTGGTGTGTAGTGATAATAATAATAATAATAATAATAATAATAATACCGTAATAATAATATAATAATAATAATAATAATAATTTATTATAATAATAATACTAATAATACTAATAATACTAATATTAATAATAATAATATTAATGTTGGTAATTAATAGTAATAGTAATAATAATAAAGTCTAAATTTAAAATTGAACACCTCACGCTGTGCGTTCGGTTTTCAATTAAATTTAGACAGTTTCAATTTACGATTGATACACTCTAAATTCCAAACAGTAGACCTTTATCCCCTAAATAATAATAATATACAATATATATATTTTAACCACATTAAACACTTGTAATATCAAGCATTCATATACAACTATCTGATTGTGTGTTGACAGCTGAAGTGCGGCCACGTGTTCCACCTGCACTGTGGTAATAAGATCCTGGAGAAGCGCTGGGTGGGGCCACGGATCACGTTCGGCTTCTCTCTGTGTCCTATATGCAAGGTTAGTACAGGCCTCTGTTCAGAGGGCGAGTTCATGTGTGAAATCTCCTTAGCAACGTTCATACTTCATATGTGACGTCAGGCGTGAACTCGCGTAAACTCGCCCTCCTGAACAGGTCTCAGGCCATACACTGCTGTCTGTGTCTTCTCTAAGATTTGTTGAAAAAAATGTTGTGCTAAACCGACGAACTCTCCGTAAATCTTTGCAACGAACGTACGTAATATCTTTGTGCTAAACTGACGAAATGTCCATAAATCTTCATAGTAAACTAACAAAATCTCCATGAATCTTTATGCTAAACTGACAAAATCTCGCTAAACTGACAAACTGTGTGAATATGCACTGAACTGACGAAATCTCTTTGAATCATTGTGCTAAACTGACAAACTTCATGAATATTTGTACTAAACTGATGAAAACTGAATGTTTGCACGTTGAACTGACGCACTGTGCGTACTTCCAGAACGACATAGAGCATCCGGTCCTGAAGAGTCTGCTGGACCCGATCAGGCAGCTGTACGAGGACGTGCGTCGCAAGGCTCTCATGAGACTCGAGTACGAGGGCCTGCACAAGGCCGAGGTCATCACCACACGGGGGTCAAGGTTCTTCGGTGACCCTGCGGGGTACGCCATGGACAGATATGCATACTATGTATGCTTCAAGTGCAAGAAGGTGAGAAAACCAGGGCTGATGTCATGTAGAATCAATCTATTGACATAAAATCTGATACTTACGACAATAAACATTGGGTAAACACCGTTTTGCCCTAAATAGCCAACTATATGCGAGACGAACACATAGTTAGCTCCCTTATGGCTAAGTTTGTGACGTGTCGCCTCGTGGCTGGTCATATCAAATCTGATGGCTTCCTGATCAGTCGTGTTTGTATATATATTGTTAGATTGGAATAAGTTCATGATTTTCAGGAACAATTGTAACATTGAATTCTTTGTATTGTATTCTGTAGACATGTTACATTATGTGACATTTGCATTTATTGTTACATGAGATAGCATTTCCACTGTATAAACTTATAACTACAGTGTCTATTTTTGTGTGCATTTCTCTGTATACATATGATGTATCAAGCCTGCCAAAATAAAAAATGAAGGAAAATAATATTGATTATTTCCCGACCCTATATATTCCATAATCGTCACAAATAAAATTCAAGATTCCCACAGCAACATTAAACTCCATATTCACTCACTCATTGTATTCCATATGCATATTATATTTCCCCCGCTGTTTTCTGTAGGCGTACTACGGGGGTGAGGCGCGGTGTGACGAGCAGGCAGGAGGGGGTGGGGACGACTATGACCCCCGGGAGCTGGTATGTGGAGGCTGCTCGGACGTCTCCAGAGCTCAGGTGAGAAACTAATGGTCGTCGGTCTTAATTAAACCACACGGGTCAGGGTATGACAATGGTATAATATTTGGACTTCAGAGCCAAATGTTGTCGCTTATGGGTGAATTATTCCTTCTGCGACGTAAAGCATTAATTCAATAACAAAATCGGAGGCAAAGGTTTGGGGTCAAATCCTGTCCCAAGAGCCCAGCATCAATGTTCATGAAAGTTATCTTTCTGATGTGATACTGAGAGGATGTGACATCTGTACCATGGCAATTCAGTTATCATCTTTGGTCTGTCAGTACCAACAGGTGCTCACAGGTTTACTGCAACATTCAGCATTACGGATGTTGCTGGTTTTCTCCTGCCCTAAACTGACAAGCTGCGATATATTAAGTGAAAAATAATTTTTTAAATTATGTAATTAAATTTTATTAGTGAAAAACAATTTTTATAATAATGTAATTAAATTGTATATTAATATTTCAGATGTGTCCAAAACACGGCACAGATTTCCTGGAGTACAAATGTCGATACTGTTGTTCGGTTGCCGTCTTCTTCTGCTTCGGGACGACACATTTCTGCAATGCTTGCCATGACGACTTTCAGCGAGTCACAAACATCCCAAAGACAGACCTGCCCAACTGTCCTGCCGGTATGTGTACAAATAAGTAGCAGGACAAAATATGAATAAATAAAAAATATTAATTTATTAACAGAATGATTAGCCATGATTAAATATAATGATTGTATAATACAAATATCTAGAATAACTGCTCAAGTGAGCTTTTCAAAAATGACTGAATTTTTTATTTTATTTATTTAACCAGTTAAGCATCTATTTTCTTCTGTTTTGTGAACTGTTAGGAATAGTTTGAGCTGAACCTAAGAATCTATAAAAATAATTGGGCTTACATTTTCCGCATGCCCCAGTGGTTTTCAATATTTTTATGTTTTAGTTATTTAAAAATATTAAAAATGAGTGGGACCTGCAGAAAATGTAGCTTGTTATCCAATGTTACGTTTGACAGTGAAATATGTCAACAAACCATGATTGTATTGCCTTTAACCCTCTCCCTGCTGAAGGCGAGTTAACTTGCCAGATCACATGCAGAAATGGAACACTTTGATTTTATTCAGCAGGGAGAAGGTTAACCCTGCTAGTTTAGACGGGTACAGCTCTTTAGGGCATCTTCGGTTGCCTTTAGCATGGGGAGAGGGTTAAAGAAAACAAATGTTACCAATGTTACCAATGATTTGTGTGTTCAGGTCCACGAGGTAAACAACTGGAAGGAGAGGAGTGTCCGCTGCACGTACAACACCCCACCACTGGGGAGGAGTTCGCACTGGGCTGCGGTGTTTGTCGTAACGCGCACACCTTCTAAATCCCGGACGAGTCCCACTGGTGTTCCACAACACCCAGAGACATTTATAGCCGAGGCGGACAATCGTGCGAAGTCGTAGTCGCATGCAAGAAAAAACGCTGTGGAAACGCGATCGTTTCCTGGTCTCCCGTGCTGGTCTCGCCAAAGCGGCGATCGTGTGAAATTGTAGTCGCAAGAGAAACGGCAGTAGAGACTCGACCGTCTCTGGTCTCCTGTGTTGTAGCCAAGGCGATGATCGTGCGAAATTGTAGCTGCATGCAAGACCCACCATTTTAAAGACACGATTGTGTCTTGGTCTTCCGTGATGCTGTGATGGTCGTCAGATTTGTCTTTCTCCCCCCACCCATCCCCTGATACTTTTCTCTCTCTTTTCGTAAATGGAATAATTGTTGGGCATTTTCTCGCAATGTTCAAGATGGGAGTCACCTCTTTTATCATCATTCAAGTACATCTCCTTTGCCTCGAGGCTTAAACAGATGAGGGGTGCGTGATGTTTGGTTTGATATGATTTCTTTAATATTTGAAATAAACATAATTGTCGCCATATCTGAGATGTACCAGGTTTTGGTTATAAGGCAATTGCATTCCTATTCTTTCATATTGAATTGTAACATAGATACTAGAGCTTTTTATAATTGGCTAAGATTTTAAAGTTTCCTATAAGCCAACATTTATTAATGTTCTTAATTGATATTCATGTATTTGATTATGTGGAAATATTCTCATAAGAACTTGTAACGAATTATGTGCAAATATTGTCGTACAAACCTTTTGTAGCACAATGCGAAAGTTTGTGTTCTCGACGCGGTATATTATCTTCCCAATATGAATATCAATGTTGTATTACGAGTGCTAACTATTGTGAAAGTCCTGAATTTGTTGTGGTGAATATTATTGTGAATATTGCCTACCTAATGCTCAACTGGTAGTTTGATGTTCAGTTCGCGAGTCTTGTTTGCTAGCCCGGATACATGCTTTGCCTGATTATCGATAGACTGGAACGAGTCTTAAATTGTATATGCTCAAACGGAGATAACTGGTCATGTTTCAGCATGACGACATGTATATTAGTCCTTGACAAAGATGGTGGCATTTATTTACGATATTCTTTTCATGATTTTCAATATTTATTTGAAAAAGTGTCAAATTTTCAAAACATGTAGAAAATCATGATTTAAAAAACAAAAAGATGCCACGGTCCTTAACAATGACTATGTGTGTATATATATATATAAATAAATATATATAGTACTGCATAAAATAGTGCTCTTGGATATCTGTCATAACAATGCTACTCGGAAGCTAGAATTGATTAACAAAATTACGGCATAATAAACCATCAAAATGTTATTCCCCCCCCCCCCCCACCCGAACATCTTATTTCCCCCCCGAACGAGCATTATTACATGGACGTTAAAGATTTTGGTGTTGTAAATTTCTTCAAAGACAGGACTTGGTTTACTGTTGGAATGTGTACAGTGAGTTGTATCCTCGTGTAGATATTGTATATCGTGTAGTGGGTCCACCCAGATTAACTAGACTGTGACCTGGTGTTGTGTGAGATTGCCGACAGTTTGAGAGGGTTTCATGACCCTTTCTCTCCTGGACGGACCTCGGACGCTTTGCCGCGCGCAGGGCATCTCAGGTCGCATCCAGCAGAGAGAAGGTTAACACGGCTGCTCGACATATTAACGAGTATGCACTGTTTTTTTTGTCATTGTCCTTATAATCTGAAACCTCAAACGCTGTGATACAGGGATTACTCCTCCCAATAATTATCTTTTCAATAAAGAATGAAATAAACTGGATGGACTTTGTGTTGTCACTTGCTGGAGCAAGCCTGTTGTTTGGGCCAATGAAAACGGACATCAGAAATGGTAACTGGTAAAACACTTGTATGACTACACTCTATTCCACTCCCTGTTCTCGAACAGAGAACAGTGTTCTATAACAAGTCGGAACACGCGAGAATACGTTCGGGCTCCCAAATCCCACACCACCTCGGTTTGCGGTGTGGAAAGAACAAACATAGCTGCCAGCGAAAAGAACATGTTGCCTCCCTCGTAAGTGTAGTTTCTCTGCGATTTCCAAATGATAACGAATAGAGTAGGAGCAAAATGACCTAAACAATGTAAATTCTGAAGAAATCTTTACAAAATATATATTTTTTATTAAACTTACATCCCTGGCATTTTTTTTCTCCAGAAGTGAATCCATAGTAACTGTACTTTTATCTACTTTCCTGTTCGAGACTTGGGAACTGTTTCCCCTGTTACGGAACAATGGTGAACAGGGAGTCGAATACACTCTACATGGAACCTGAAATATTCTACATTGTCTAGAGTTGGTGAATGAAATCGTTCAACGTAGGTCAGGGTATTGTTTCCCGAAGCTCTCATATCCTCTGGGTACAAGATGTTCAACTGAGAACTTTTTATGGATGAAATCCAATGGTAACTTTTTCAAACTAATGCTTCCCAACACAAAGTAACATGCACAAATTGTGAAGAAAAAAACACAACAAAATAATAACAGTTTACATTTATACAGACAATCATCCATTTGCGTATACATGTATGACATTAAAGCATGGGCAAATACTTAAATAATCGTTTCTTTGTACAATAAATTGTCCACTTCGGAAATGTACTGGTTTACTCTCGGAACTCTCACAATGGCTGCCATGTTGGATCTACATTTTGTCACATGATTGTAACGTGATACTCTAGCTAATCGAACAATCGGAACACCCTGAAGTACTTTAGTTTGTATTGACATCACATTGCTTCACGTCAAATTGCGACACCAATGCACATCGAATCGCTTTTCATATGGTTATTGGCTAGAACGCGAATTGATCCCAAACCACACATGTATATTGAAATTAAAATTAAATTACGTTGTGTGGTGAATGGGTAAAGTCGTGTGGTGAATGGGTAAAGTCATAGTGAGGCATCGTAATTTGTGACATCGTAACTATCAAAATGCATAGTGATGTTGATGTTGTCAACTGAAACATACTTCTAGTTTCACAGCAACTTATTACAATCACATTTGCTGCGTCGACAGTAATATGAAGTTCATTAGTTCAGGCTAGCAAGCAAGCAAACAATTGCATGACGATATATAACAATTACAGGGAGATACTTGTCAATGAGAAGAAATACTGGCGATTAATTACTCTCACTTAATTTAATGAAGGAAGCCTGTGGCTGTGTACCAAAGCTAAAATATTAATTGCCAATGGGAAATATTATCAGCTAATTTCAAAAGTTACCCATTTTGTTTTTGGGTGGGGTCTATTTCAGTGTACTGTTATATACAAAAATTGATCTGATGACATGCAAGGATGTTCCGATAGGAAAAGCTGTGGCAAGATATAATTTACATGATTATATCCATTAATTTAATTGCTAGAATTGTTACAACCTTCACTCAATAGGGCACCGTCAGTTGCCTCTAGCTTAAAGAATGTTACATATACACAATTGTTATTTGTACATTAAATTATTTTCAATTAAATAAAACCTACCCAGATCTATGTACATGTAAATCATTCACCTAAATTTATAATGAAGGTGAATTATGGACAATAGGATTTAGAAATGTCGACATTTGATGGAATGAAAGCTAAGAGCTTCATTTCAACCCCAGCTGTGATAAAGATTTCTTGATTTCCTCCACCAGGTTGGCTCTTGGAACATCTCTCTGGAAAATGAAAAGAGAAAAGAAATAATTTATAAACTCTTGTAATATTTTGGTTCAATTATCAAATGTATGAATTACATTTATTATGATTACTCAGAAAACAATACAGCTATTTGACTGGTCAGTTCCTGTTGATGGCCGCCAACGGGACATTACTTTGTGTTTTAATTTAAATTTATTTTGATGTTCTTTTGAATTGTGGGTTAGAGCAGCTTTCAAAATTGTTTTACTAATATCACGACGTGTCAGTTTAGTGCAGGAGGAAACCTGCAACGCCTATATTAGAAAGGTGAGCGAGTGAATATGGAGTTTAACGTCGCTGTGGGAATCTTTCACCCATTTGCGATGATATTAGAAAGGTAACTTTCGCAAAGATTGCTTTACAATTCCAGGGATCGAAATTAACACTAGTCCTCTTGCCCGGGCCATTTCTCCCAATGCTAAAGGTATCCTAAGTACTAGTAGAAATTCATAACATTTGTTATTTGTATCACTATTCGGG
>JAVCKZ010060197.1:0-15618 GCA_034780755.1 Lepetodrilus elevatus
GCACGTGCGGGTATGTGAAGAAGAGCATCAGCACGTGCAAATCGAGCCTTTTTACCCGTTTCTTCTTTCGAACGTCAAAAAGAAAGTTTACTAACCTCGTCACGGTTTCATGGTACTGAGGCATGATGAACGTGTCCTCATCATTGACCAATGGCGGGTGTTCATCCAGGTGAGGTGTCCGTGTAAACCCTCGTCTGAAATAAGAAAACATCACAGTTAGTCTTAGAGTTCCATCAGATCACAGTTATGTAATAGATATTGAATGTAACTAAGGTGTCCATGACAGAAAAGTGCAAGTGTCATTAAAACATATTACTATTTGTAATGTGACACTATTTGAGGTTACAACCTTTTTCTGAGTATGATTTCATACTTTTTGTCTACAAAACCCCATAAAAGATTGGAGCTTGAGCATGAAATTGTACTCAAAAGATTTTATAACTTTAGGGCCTGGACTGTGTTTAGGCTATGCTACTTTTTCATACACTACACTACTTTTTGAGAATGATGCATACCGGTATTTATATAAATTCAATTATTATTATTATTATGATTATTATTGTCATCATTATTATTTAATAACATTTTATTGTGTGTATTTTAAAAATAATTAAAATTGTTCAAAGGTGTCAGAATCTGTATCAACGTTCACGTGTATTTAGTACACGGAATACACACTTGTGGGCATGTGCCGAATATTTATCGCATGATTTTGATTTTAATCACCCAATATATAGAATTGCCTGTTGCTATCAGCAGTGTACACAAACAGGTCTGATTTCCTGTGTTGTGCACAAAGCCTACAGTGGTCCCGTGACTCAGTAGTCAGGTATCGTGTTTACCTGGTCGTACCGTGCCCACGGTCACTACAAGACCAAGTGACCACAGTATGACCAAGGGCAGATAAGCCGGGCTGAATGACAGCTGGGAGATTAAGTAGACCATGATCACTGGCTCCAATGGAAGGAAAACAAAGGGTGAAGGTGTCAATGCATGGCTTTGACAGACAACTGACAAGATATCAGATACGTAGGCTTTCAAGACGAATTAGAACGCAATCGGCGGGGAGGTGGAGGGACAGGGGGGAGGGAGGGAAAGAGGGGGGAAGTGTGTCAAATGAATCAATACAGATGATAAGAGATCAATACTTCTGCTTATCATATTACTTGTTCGTTATCTGATTTGTTTCCTAGATATCTTAGTCTCAGAAGCATTCCAGCTTTCTGATCATAGATGTCTAAAACATTTGTCTGCTCACTAATAAATGCTAAGATTAGTAATAAATGTATTTCTTAAAACGTTACTTGTCTGCTGGAGCATAGTTCTGTAGGAGCTTAGAACTGTGTTAAAGATTATCTTACTTCTATCACAGCTTGTCCGTTCATGGCAAGAGAAAACCCGCAACATCTGTAGTGCTTAATGTTGCAGTAAACCTGTGAGCACCGGCTGGTACTGACAAGACCAAGGATGCTAACTGCATTACCACGGTACAGACAACGCATCCTATGATAATCGTGTCAGAAAGGTAACCTTCGTGAACATTGATGCCGGGCTACCTGGACAGGATTTAAACCTGTGACCTTTGACTCCTAAGTACAACAATCTACTATTGCACTACGACACGCCATACTCATAAATGAATTATGATTATTGTCCCAGTTTCATAAATGTCATAGTGGATTAGTGAGGATCAATACAAGGCAAAATTCTAAAATCAGAAATGCATACGGTTCCATTCATTCTCCGACATGAATGATGTCAATCTACCAAAGGAATTAATTCCACAAGTATTAATTCCACATAGAACTCTACATACAAATCGACATCCTCCAATAAGTCTTCATAGGATTCGTCAAACATTTCCCAAATGGAATTGTCACTGTACACTCCACTCATAACTGTCACGTGTATAACAACTACAAATAACACTAATACTAACCCTTCAGAAATCCTATTGTAGGACCCTGCTGTATACTAATAGTGACTTATTCTGTATGGCTGAAAGCCACGATAAATTGCTTCAACCTGCCTTTGGTAAAAAGTGAAAGTGGTGTAGGAGAGTTTTACACCATTCATTCTTTCATTCATTCATGCTTGATGGTGTTTGTAATAGTGCAAGCTCCTTACCAGGTTAAACTGTTAAGTCAACAGATCAACACCTCAAGTATACACAAAGGAAGGACAAGTAGTAGTTCAACGGACCGTTGCTATGGGAAAATTGTATTGTTTATATCATTTATAGTTAGTCCAACCATACTAAAATTATTCCTGATCATTTTTATTTATTAAATTTTAAATCGAATAACTGCTTTAAGATATAATAGGAAACTACATTAATTAAAACTGTTCAGGCACATTTTTCTGTCACATGGGTTATCTGCTTATGTTAAAAACAACTTGTCTTAAACTAACACGATGAACTTAAATAATAATAAAGTATAGATTACTAAGTTAATTACCATAATTTCAATATTATATTGTATCCTGAATAATATATGAATTACATATTTAATTTCATTTTGTTTACCAAGAACTGATAGAGAAATAAATTATGAAATTTCTTTTAATGTTCGAATTCATTATATGTAAACATAATTACAACAATAACAAAAATTACAAAACCACAAAAAGAACTCTCATGTCATGTCAAAAATGCTATTCTCCAGAAACAATTGAATACCAATACAACTAAAAGACAAAAGATCCCAATAATGTTTGCAATTTGCAATTTCATTAACAGCAACATGTAACATAACAACACTGCATTTTTAATTATCGCTCCAGCTATCTGGACGTCTCCCATCGACTTTTGTCTCGTCATTGCCATGTGAACATTAATACAAACATATGATCTATTTTTACTTCTCACACCAGCACATTAACAATGTATGGCCAGGAATGCTCAAACATGATTAATTCTTCTGCAGAAGGCATATTACAGACTAGTCAGTGCTGTCCTAATAGTACACACTGCTGCCCTAATAGTAGACAGTGCTGCCCTAATAGTAGGCAGTGCTGTCCTAATAGTAGACAGTGCTGTCCTAATAGTGGACAGTGCTGTCCTAATAGTGGACAGTGATGCCCTAATAGTAGACTGCTGTCCTAATAGTAGACTGCTGTCCTAATAGTAGACAGTGCTGTCCTAATAGTGGACAGTGCTGTCCTAATAGTAGACTGCTGCCCTAATAGTAGACTGCTGTCCTAATAGTAGACTGCTGCCCTAATAGTAGACAGTACGTCCTAATAGTAGACAGTGCTGTCCTAATAGTGGACAGTGCTGTCCTAATAGTACACACTGCTGCCCTAATAGTAGACTGCTGCCCTAATAGTAGACTGCTGTCCTAATAGTAGACAGTGCTGTCCTAATAGTAGACAGTGCTGTCCTAATAGTAGACAGTGATGCCCTAATAGTAGACACTGCTGTCCTAATAGTAGACAGTGCTGTCCTAATAGTAGACAGTGCTGTCCTAATAGTAGACAGTGCTGTCCTAATAGTAGACACTGCTGCCCTAATAGTTGACAGTGCTGCCCTAATAGTTGACAGTGCTGCCCTAATAGCAGACAGACCACCCAGCAAACACTGCAAACCCGATTTCAAAAGATTTGTACAGCTAAATTTGCTATTGGTTCTATTAATCTTGACAAACAGGTGGCTTGATGGTTACTGTGTATGACAATGTTAGATGATGTTCGAGTTTGTTGTGGGTACACGTTTCGGTGTCAAATAACCTCTTTAGAAGTCAAGTTTCTGTAATTGTCAGATAGAAAAAAAATATCTCTATCTAAAGATATTCATAAAATACTTGAAACATTCATGTTTTCTACAGGTTGATGATTGTTTACGATATGATTTGTAAACTGTGTCACTTGAAATATCAGTTGATATTAGCAGGTTCTAGAAACGCCTTTAATATTGATATATAAATGGCTCAAATGTAATTTATGGGTGCTATAAATTTAAAACTCAATCTCTTTTTCAGAATATATAGATTTGGGCTGTATTTCCATCAATCACAACATAGACTAACAGTCACTTCTACGATCAGATAGAATCAAACTAAGGGGGAAAAAACAGTTCACATACCGTACATTAATAGGTTGTAGTATATTTTGAACTCTTCAAGGTCTTAAATTTTATGGTTGGGGAGTCTAAACCATTAAATAATAAACCATTAAATAATAATAATAATAATAATAATAACAATACCGTAATAATAATGTGAACATTAATATTGCACCAAATCCACACTCTAGAGCCTTCTCATAGTGCTACATTATTACCCCCGTCTGTGTGTAATCAATTTCCTTTCTAAACTCTTAACAAAGTTTAATACGGTAAGTAAACTAATCAGTAAAAGTGAGCTAATTACTTCAATTACTCAATTACTTCAACAGGATTAGTGATTAAGCATATATTCAGGTTGTAGGTTTTATATCAACACTTGAAAAATAATCCTATTACTCCTTACTGAAAATGTTACTCCATCTATACAAAACAATATTGCCAAACTTATCAATATTGCCAAACTATCAATATTGCCAAACTTCTACTTATCTCTGAATCATATTCATAATGATGATTTTTATCATTGCAGTTGACCATAGGCCGAGATAATGTGTTGTTTATACGTATCATTCCGTTCTACAGCACAGACAGGTGGCTGGAAGGTGCAGATTATGTAAGAGTTCTATATTGACATTACGACTAGTGAAGGTGGGACAAAGGCACCGTTATGCATGGTTGACTTGCGTCTGTATTGCAAAGAGTGAACTAAATGCACCGACCAAAGTTGTTCAAAGTTGTCATGTTCAAAGTTGTAGGATGTTGCACAATCAGCACAGTACGACTGACCAGATTGGTATTCTACGACATATTATTATAAAGAACAAATTCTAAAATTGGAAGCGACGTTAATATAAGATGGTGTCATCCTGTTTGTCAATCCCATCTCATGATAGAAGTATATATATTATTGTATAGTTTAATTATTGTATTATGCAGTTTCATGAGAATAAATATTGTTTAAATCAAATTGTGCTACGGTAATTCTTTTTCTCGGATTTTCTTCCTGCTGGAGGCAACCAGAGATGCCCTAAATAGCGGTGCCTGTGCCTAATCCAGCATGGAGAAGGTTAAATTAAAATTGTGAGAAGAAAAAAAAGGTAAAAATATTACAGCCAAAAACTACAAGCATTCTGTCATTTTCAGTTCTCACAATACATTTTCTTTGCTTGTAAAACATTTTTTGTTTATAGAAAACAATTTCTCGAGTGTTGCCCCTGACTGGACGCTAATTGCTCCGAGCTTACAAAGGTGGCTCCGTCTAGTGGGGATAATGAGCATAACGGGGTATTCTATGGTCAATACCCAGTAGAGGTCTACCATGTCCTTGTCAAACACCAGTAGTTATCCTGTCTGTTTACATCCTGAAGCAAATGAAAGACCTTCACTACAGTGTTTTGTATGCACCACAGAAGCGTGGGACAGGGAGGGAGTGTGGGGGAGGTCTTTAGGAATCTCTCGAGACATGGGCTTGCTTGGGTCTTAATTATTAACACCTTTCAATCTAAAAATGAAACCAGGATGATATAAGATTTATATCAAATTTTTTTTTTCTCTCTCCTAATTTTAACGACTTCATTTTAATGGGAGTGTTATGTTAAAAATGTTTATTTCAAACTACATTTAACCTTCTCCTTGCTGAATTGTTCCATTGTGCATGTGTTTGGGGCAAATATATATTTGAGAAAGTTAACCCTCTCCCTGCTGAAGGCGAATTAACTTGCCCGATCACATGCAGAAATAGAACACTTTGATTTTATTCAGCAGGGAGAAGGTTAAAATGGTATGTTGTCATGGAAATATCAATCATGGAATATTTTATTTGTCTTTATTAAAAGATATTCTTGATAGTTAGTGATGAGAACTATAAATGTAGTTACCATATTAAATACGTTATAAATCTATAAATGCTAAGTGATGGAAAATAGTCAACTGCTTGTGGAGAAAAGTCCATTTTCATTTACATTAGATATACAATAGGAAAACATATTTTATTCATATTAAATCAAAATCAATAAATGCGCATAGAATGTTTCCTAGCAACGATCTATTCAAAATGTAAAATTATAGCATAACATCTTGAGTGATATTTCGCAGGTTGCTATTATTGCTGAAGAACAAACCACCTTGTCATCTGAACAAAACCTGGTAAATATAGTATGTCATCAAAGTTTATATAAGAGAGCATAAACCTGAACAAAACCAACAAACTCAAGACAAGTATTATCAAATAGGAGCTATAAAGTTGCATAAATATTATTTATTGGATATCACGTGGAAATTTAATATGCATTTACATCTGAATTCAAACAGTGTCTGTCTTTCTTGACCATATTAGCTAAACTTTACCTTTATCGTGTTGACAATGTCAACACTATTAACAGTTTATATATACTGGGCACTGGGAAATGATTGGCCAAATTGTAGGCTAGTGACCTCCCTTTGCTTTGACAAACATGACCGCAGGGGCACAATGTTCTACTTGAGAAAGCTTAAGTCTTTAACACTTCAGAGCCTACCGTCGTAAAAGCTGTCCATTCCAGGGACTATATGATTGTCTCAGACTTCAGCGCATTATCTTTGTGCTAGCTGGCTTGTCAATAAGACCCTCTCGATCAAAGACCCTCTCGATCAAAGACCCTCTCGATCAAGCCAGTTATGAATACAGAGACTAGAAAGCTGTTCAAGGTTCATCATGGCAAACGGACATCATTACAAGTAGACAAACAAATGAATATACTTCAATGGAAAATCAGCCATCACTTATCATAAAATACTTTCATCTTTCAGGACTCTAGACTAACATATGCCTGACGTACAGAGGCAAGTTAAATTGAACTGCGGGCAACCAATTCTTTTAGCATAGAGTACCTTTGGTGCCTTTGCAACTTGCCTTAACTAGTCTTGCAGGCAAGTAACCCTAAATAGTCTGGAGCCATTTCCTTAAATAATTCCAATAATAATAAAATAGCAATTCAAATTTTGGTAAATGCCACAAACAATTGCAAGATATTCTTGACCGTTATGTTTGTTTCATGCAAACAATTTGTCCAAGATCGTATAAACACTTGTCAAGATTAATAATAGTCTAGTGGCAGCTACAATCTGAAATCAGATTTGAACCACAAGATAACCTGCAACGTCATCATTTGTTTGGAACATGAAAGGAAACTCAGTTTAGTTGGCATAGCAGTTTCATGCTAGTTGCTGTTTACGGACCAATTGGACAATGAAAACTAACAAGCAAAATAAGTGAGCCATTACAAAAGTTGGAGAAATCTATATTACAATTTTCTTTAAAGTAAAGAGATAGAACACAACAAGTTTAGCTATCCTAATAACATTCGGCAAAAGTTAACAATTGTCATGGTGGCACAGTGTTTCATCACAAAGTAATTGCATTGCAAATGTTAATTGAAAACCTGAATATTTCTATTTTTCAAAACATCAATAAATTATGGTCTTGTTGCTACAGATACTTTATTTGAGAAACAAACTGAACTGTTATATGAACAAATACACCGCTGGTGTATATTGATGTGGGTGTTACTATGGATGGTGGATGCACCTGTATATATCACAATCAATACCTCTGTATCTCCACCACGATATCCCAACAACAGAAAGCAGCGGGATGTTCAAGACAGCCGACTGTACGCTCTTTTTCAAGTGACATTCCACAACATTTAACATGACAGTTTAATCGTTGAAGCCAAAGACAACCAAACAACAAATAAAAATAAGTCGATGACATTCGTAAATAATATGGTGAAACCAAGAGATAAATTCAGAAAGATTATGAAACAATAAATTGCAATCACGCTCTACGCTAGGCAAATATTTATACTTTGGACCGAGCTCTAATGTTGGGGATACCAATCTCATTACTATATTTGAAAATGTTATCATCCGACAGCCTCCCAGATAGATTTAAAAAACTCAAATCTTCAGGTTTGAAGTCCAATACACCACTGTGCTATCATCATCCACCACCGCACCCATCACCCATCTTCCTACAGATCTGCCACTCCCAGAGAAGATAACCTAACTAAATCAATGGAACAGTTTCATTACGGATCAGTTGAGAAAAAAAACACTTCAGGCTGGGCAGAATTTCTGCACTTCCATTTTCAAGAAATCCACAATCAAGAAATTCACTATCGTACTACGGTCACACCCGATAGATCTCCAATGAGGTAATGGCAATGGCATTAAGTGATTTACCACACAGCGATTGAGAATGATTGAATGAGGCAATTACAAAGAATGAAGCGATTGGGCAAAGAACATCAGATAATCAATTTAATTGTGAAATTTGCAGCCATTATGTGAATCAAAATTGGATGCTGAAAGCGAAAGTATTTACCACCCAGACCTGACAATTATCCCAACATTAGGAAACCTTGAGGCCATTAATTCTCAGCTACGTTATTTACGGCTTAGGGGCGGGGGATCAATGAGTTTTTGTTTGCTTTTGTTCCTTGGAGTTTTTTTGCAGTTCAAACTAAAATAAATGATGGTATATATAATATACCTCTTTTCAAGTGACATGTTGCTAAACAATAGACCACATTTATTAAACAATTCTCTAAGCATTTAACCTTTTCCCTGCTGAATAAAATCAAAGTGTTCTATTTCTGCAAGTGACTCGCCTTCAGCAGGGACATTTTAATTTAATGAAAACCTATTTTTCTTTTTTTCTTCTTTTCTTTGTTTATGAATTGGTTGTATGCTTTGCAATTATCACAAATAATAGAAAGAAAAAAAACAATATTGTCAATGTTTCAAAGTTGAAGCTGAAGAATATTAATTTCTAGAACATCTTTGTCTTCTCCGTGGCAAGTGTTGAATGCTGCATTGTGCTGATGTGGCTGTGTGCAACCTGATACCTACACTGGAAGTCGACAAGGAGATCTGTTGCCTCCAGTATCATTTATTATTGATGTGCCAAAACTCCCTTGTGGTTGTTTGTAGATTTAACCATGCTCTACGTGTTCAAATTGAACATAACTCTCAAAGTGTTAAATGTCTGCTTTCTATCGATCTAATTTAGTTCATAAAAATATAACATTTAATGAAAATGTCAAAAATGAAAAAGATAATCCATCCATTGGAATGAGTGAGTGAATTATTGTTTTACGTCAAGCAGGAAACTCCATCCATTGGAAATAAATAACATGACAAATCTTCAAGTTATTTCAATGCTTAAAATTCAATGTGCTTGGGAAATACTTCAGCTATACACGAATACAGATATGAACTTATATAACGAAGCAGTGGAATGGCAACATATTTAAGTTCATTATTAAAAATTGGACACGTAAAAAAATAAGTTCTACATATCCAAAAGAAGTAGTACAGTAAATCTGTTTATTTAAAAAATCTAAATATGTTAAAACAAACAGTATTGTTATTGTTAAAATGTCCATAACTCTGATTTTATTCATTATGGTAACAGATTTATTCATACAGAAATGTGTACAATATACAGGACATTAAAGTGTTAATTATTAATAAAAATGTCTCTCCAGAGGAAGTCTATATTACCATAAAAAAAAAACTTCCATCAACGGGACAATAAATATTATCGTAAGTTGCCATAGCCTTCGACTTCCCATGGAGATTTCAACAGTAATCACAGCACAGAGGTCGTTCTACTTACTCTCGACGACCAGCTCTTTATTTTCAGAAAGTAAAATGTGATCAAATTTCACACTCCAAGGCCACAATTCAAGTAAAGCTGCCAATCATTCACGTTATTAACAATACGACTTGTACCAACATTCCAAATCTAGCCTTTCTGAATACCGTTATATAGATTGGATTTTCTCTTTAACATCGCAATTCGAAATCTTTATAGAACTCAAAAGATATATTTATATAAAAGAATGTACAAATAGCATTGGCAAACATGATAGAATCAATTCCCGTATTAAAAGGAGCGGTAACAATGTTTGTGGAAGCAATTTTCCCCATGGTAACCTGCCAACAACACAAGTAAACTGAAAAACCACAAACCGAAATCGACAAAACCAGTGTAACAACTTGTCATATGTTTGAACTTCTCCGTAATTTAAACACTGATAGCAGATTATGAGTGAAATGAGAACAAGTATAAATTGTAAAGTATATTAGCTGGTTGATACTTGTGCTCTCGTGTAAAGTGACTTGTACATATTGACAAGGTGGCGGGCAGAAGGAATGGGCGTTACAGTTATGAACGATGTATACGGGTCGAATGGCCAGCATGTTTTCACTTCTTATCTTGTCAAGTTGAATATTTACAAGACTCGAGTCTATCGCAATGCTTCAATGCAGGCCGATGGAACGAAATGTCAGAAAAAAATAGGTTGCTATGTAAGTTAATTAGAAACAAACATTGGAAATAACAGTAGGCCAATGACACATCATTATTAGAAGAAGAAAAAAATGGAACTAGAAATTGGACAATTACTATAGAGTACACTATAGGATTGCAAGGGTAACAAATTAAGAAGAAAAACATGAAAATTGTCAAAAGTTGACACCAAAAAAAAGGTTTACAATTTTGCAAGGGTTTAAAATTGATTGCTTAACATGAGCTTACTTTAAGAATGAATGAATGAATTTATGCAGGAATCTTTCACCCATAGGCGACCATACTTTAAGAATGCTTTAGTGATATATCATAAATATATAAATGCTCACTATCAGTGCCATTTATTTCAAACAAACATTGTGAGATAATGTTTTAATTAGCAATAGCATTCTTAACACTTTAATAAACTATATAAACCAAATCATCAGAGAATGTGCAAATGATATGAACAGTAATTTCATTTAGTTCTCATGACCACATTTTATTTGTCATTCCCTCTTTATATTTCTCTACCTTTCTCAATTAATGTTGCATGTTTATTCTCAATGAATTGATACTCTGAGAATTTAGACTGCAAGGTTGTTTTGGGAAATATGCACGCAAATTAATTAGACAATAATTTCCTGGGAATTTGTTCTGCTCTTTCTGATTATTATCAATGCTAAATAGTAAAAATAAATAATTCTCTTGCATTAGGAACTATAACATTTAGGACACAGCATAGTTCTTACCCCCGCACAACCAGTATCTCATCTAAGCGTTCCCGAACAAAACTGCTGTTGTACGACGACACAGACGTTACGCGCGATGACGACGATGACTGCGGCACCCCCTTCCCGAGGGTGGCGACAGGAGGCAGTTGGGCGCCATGTAGTCTGCCCCGGCCGCCATGTGCCAGTGTACAGTACTTGGGGTGTAGATGTGGTAGCTGTCGCAGCAGAAGCTGGGCCAGGTACGACGACGCTGGGGGGTGCGGGGTGTCCGGGTCAACGCCGGTCACTTGGAGGGTCATCCGTGGACGGCCGACGTCTTACGTCTGTCTATGTCTCACGTCTGTCTACGCAGCAGACATGTTTGCGTGTCCATTACTGTACATCCGTTCGTACAATTCCGTATTCCTGTGCATTTGGAATGCTTTTAGTTCCAAGGAACTTATTAATTAAAACCAGCATGGCAGCAGTGCACTCTGCATAGATTTGGATGGGAAAAGTTCCGGAAGTGTCGATCCAGATACAAGTAGGTGGAAGAACAGACACAACACACAAATTCTGTCTGTTTTGATTAGCTCCTTATGACAGTTTAACTCCACTTAATAATTCATAAACTTGAGAATCCTGTTCAGAAACGACATCCACGAAGCACGCGTTTATCCAGCAATTACATGGTCGAGATGAACCACAAAATATCCTTAGAGACTCCTGGGACTCCTGACTGGGACTCCTGACCGACCGACTGACCACTGTATGGACCTGACCCTCCCAGGCAATCTCCACAGCTATGCTCTCTTAACTGTTGACCAAGTCAGGGTGCACTAAAATCACCTTTATTGTCCACCAGCGGCTCAAATTACCTGGGTCTCACTCTTAGTAAACGATATCACGCACATAAATCCAGTAAATTTGACAAATGGCCACCAGATCTTATCGTCGTTCACCGCAAAGCACTCTGTGGATAATGGAATCAATCTCGCTCTTCCGTGTTCTTTGGCATTGAGAAAATTAGTACCAATGTAGAAAGAAAAAAAATTGAACAAAATAAAAAGTAAAATAAAATGTGAAAATCTTTGGAATTATTTTTTTTCTTGATGGATATGATTTTTAACACCCAAGATGATGGAATTTCGTAGCGACACTGCTACAAATGAGTGGCGCTGACACAGTGTTGATCTGGTTCCAGTGCCGTGGAGACGACAGGCCTCTAATGAAGATGCTCCTTCAGACTAAGTCTGCACTCGTTGTCATCATAGCTGCATCCCCCCCTGGACCTGTCACGCGTCGACGACACTCGGACACGCCACGTCCCTATCCCTGCGACCTGTATCCTCAAATATATCCATCCTCTGCATCTTCATGCCTCTGTTTCATCTGGTAGAACACATCGGACGGTCTCCGACACTCAGGTATACACAGGGACTTTTCATTTCCACAGCCTGAGGCCAGCTGAAGGTATGTCCTGTGCTATGTTTAGCCCGGGTCGTCTTACTGCGGTCGGGTAGGGGTGACAGGTGGTAGTGATGGCGGGAGAAGAATCACTTCGTTATCATCAGTATGATTGACAACTGTCATAAGGGACACATTAGCCAGTGATGGTGAAAATCGTCAATATCAGACTGAGATTCCTGCTTGTGGAATAGGACCGTTGTCAATACTGGATACATTTTAGATATAGCAATACCGTGTTAGCGTTTATCTGATGATTATATGTTTATGGCGGAAACATACAAACACATTAATTAGTCAGATCAGATAGATATCAATACCATAAACAAGGTTTCTCCGAACGCACAATCCTGCATCTCATACGCAGAAATTGCAAGTTTGAACACACTTTATTAATAAAGATTGTTGATAAGTATATCAACATGCGTCCCCAGGACTCTAAAAAATTGAAACATAAGTGGAACCCTGCATAAACATCATTTGTGCTGGTTGTCAACTTAAAGTTACCGTATTAATATCACTGTGAATTCTGAAAATGAAATAGCTAAAGTAGCATGATTATGGATCACCATTCTATAGCTTTATCAGATATGGGGATAAAAAATAAAAAAATCAAGGAAAATTCTAGGGTATTTCTATTTACTGATAAATGAGATGGAAATTAAAATGATAAGTGTCATGCACTTGATGTTTATCAAGCAAGTTTTCGTTAAGCAATATTTCCTTATCTAAAATTAAGAAATACATTTACTCATGCCTCATGAGCGCAACATGATTTGTATGGCCTGTTGTCCAAAGTTAATAAGCGTTGAAAAATGTGCGAAATTATTTACACTTCACCAATCCTGATAATTATTGCCAAACACAAATCTAATCAACTATGAATTCTATCAAGATTTACACATAAATTTGTGAAACTCCCAAGACCCGACGACCACGTCCTATTATTTACCTGACACTATGTCAGCGTCCTGATTTAATTTCGGAATGTGAAATAACTTCTGGTTCAGCCCATATCTATTCCACTCCACACAATAGATATTCCTCCGCTCTATGGGTATATAATGTACACTGCTCATATTTGTTTACAATAATCTATTGACGGACAGACCCTCTCTGTCCTGTATTGGAGATTAATAGCATGCTCAGAGGCCATGAAAGAAAGGGCCTTTGTGTCGTTCCTATTGTACGATTGTGTGTCCAGATGTCGTAGTTTAATTTCTGGGAAATGGCATTTTGCTCGATTGCTTTCCATCACGGTAAGTACAGTAGAAAGACGGACTCGTTATTAAGTTCTGAGTATATCTCCGGCAATACCATCCACGGGGACAGTGGAAACCGTCGCGCATGAGTAACCACTGGGTCCAGAGTAATTAGATCTTCCGACTACTGCCACGCGAGTTGCGGCAAGCAGAAAACTGTTTACCGCTGCTCGTCTAGGTTATAACACGCCCTCCCACTACCCCCCCCCCCCCCACCACCATCCCAACAACCGCCTTACCCTACAAGATAATGTCATGATGTCAGAATGGTAAACACCCACCCCTCCCTCCAACCAGCACCACCCCCTCCCTCCAGACAACCCCACCCCTCCCACATGTGTGTGTGTGGCTCAGTGTGACAACAGCGTTAGCTACAAGGCTCACTGGTTAAATATTTGTCATCAAATACGGAGAGGATTCAAGAGCTGGTACATATGACATGATAAAAGCTGTTTCCGTGGTTACAAACACAACAACCCACGCTGGATGTCGACTTACAATGGCCGGATTGGAAGTAAAACACCGCCCTAGGGCATAGGATGACAAACTGTCTACTGATAGTGCAGTGTACAACGGTTGTCCACAGAAACTGGCTTCATTTTCCAAAACATTGAAACAAAACAGGATGAAACCGAGACGTTTACAAGATTTTGCTTTTTTTCCAAGTACAGATAAGACGGCAGCATTTTGAAACAATTTTCATGTTCAGATCAAATACACTGTGAAATTAACTATTTCAACACACTGCACATAATATACATCAAAGTAATTGTGATAATAGAAGAACAAACAAAAGAACGACAAAATATATGACAAATATTAATAATGCACTTTACGATCATGCTGTCATAACAAACCATGTATCATATTAGGGTAGGTTCATGTGGTAGCACATTGGACTGCAAACATGAAGGTTTAAATCTCATCCAAACTGGTTTCTTTTCTGCAAAAGTTTCCATTTGAGTTGGAATTTAGAGGCACTTTCAAGAGTATTTCACTCATATCACGGTTTGTCAATGTAAGACCTGAGGAAACCTGAAACCACTGTAGCGCTGAGTGTTGCAGTAATGCTAACAGCACCAGATAATACTGACAAACCTAGAGTGGTAACTACATTGCTACAGTACAGAGAGTACATCCTATCATGACTGTATCAGAATGACAATGATGCTGGAGCCCTCAGAACAGGATTTGAACACAGGACCCTTGGCTCAAATTTTATTTTATATTTATTTTTTTGCTGTTCAGTATAGTTGTTTTAGGTTTTCCTCCCCACTATAATATAACACAGGCCACAATGTGTATTCATTGCATTGAGTGTTTATCTCGTCTGGCGTCATGATCAATCAGGGGAATCGCAAACAGACTCATCTCAATGAGAACAGTGAAGCATAAACATCATCAATATTCAATACATAACACCTTGTACATGGAGTACCATTGAAATCTTAACGATTCAGCATAAATATATCTATAGTATAATAGAAGGCTTGACTTCAACAATAAGCACACAAATGCAGATTGTCCTTGATGCAGTGACTGAATATCAAGGCCAGTTGTAAATGTTATACTTTCTTTACCACACCAGCTAACAGAATTGTTATATACAACTAACAGAATTGTTATATAGAAATATGGATTTATTAATTCATAAACCTGACCGTACATATAACTACATACTGTATGTTATAAACTGTATTATAGTCCAGTAAACGAAGGTCCAAAGTATCATTAAGGTTCGGGAAAATTGGTTCAAAGGGTTTCTCAACTGATTTA